>JAQIWN010000299.1:0-38353 GCA_034699025.1 Entomobrya cf. arborea Gr-Col-00668
CCCTCTCCATGGAGGAAATATTTTATCTATTATAATTTACATTACTTTTTTCAAGATTGTGTTTATCATCGTGTAAACTGAGATTAAAGTACTGAGTCGTAAAACACTTGCACTAAAGAGAAATCGGTTGAAATGCTGCATTTGCATTGATGCTCAAAGTCTACTTTCATTACTTTGGATTAAAAACATTAGATGAAAATAGCCATGATAAAATGAAAAATATTTGTAGTTATTCAGGCTACTGCTGTCCATAGGTACCACTGCAACCTCATAATCAGTAATCAATTTTAGGCCTTGAATTTTAAGTTCTTCCTTAAATCCATATGACGAAGAAACCATCAAATTACATTTAAAAAATGCCGAGCAAAACTATTCTCTTAATTTTTCATGATCATAAAATGTCCAATAGTTCCCCGAAATGAAATAAGGATAAAGTTAACACAACTAATTTAGTTTGATCATATTAAGTTTATTCTATTGTGGTCGCCGTTCATTCCAGAGTGTGGTGGTGCATTCACATCTAAAGCGTTGTAAATAGCTAACATTGCACTTATCTTATTACTATTTTACTAAATTTTCCCTTAACCTATACACAATCTAGCTTAATATATTAAAATGTTGTAAATGGTTGTCAATGTTGTAGATAAGTTGGAACGAGAAATATCAAGGTTACAAATTGATTCAAAGGTTTAAAATCTAACAGCCATAATCACTACTTTTTAACCTATACAAAATTCACTCAAGATGACCCCTGAGAAGGGATATCTCCACACCGAAAGCATTTACAGTCCGCTGGTTCCTTCAATTGGATAACATAATTCTCCTTGTCACCTGTCAACGTTTTCCCATTAGGGTCGTAACATTTAGATAACGTGACGGCCCTAGCCCGCAACGTAGTTTCACGGCAGCATTGACAGTCCTGCGGAAACAAAGAAAAAAAACTGAACAAAGAAGAAAGTTTTAACTCAAGTCTTCCCTTCAACGCACAACTTTCTTTTTTTCTACATCCGCGAAGAAAGCTATAAATCTTCCCTGGCTGTCTCTTTACATGAAGGATCACATATTGTACGAAAAGGAGCAAATGTACCTTGTAAAATCCGGTGTGGCTGATGGCTGATGGTCTAACTCTTGAAATACAGCTACCTTCACATTTGCTAACGGCAACTTCTCCCTCACAAGTCCTTTCCAGTTGGCCTCCAGGTTGGTAAATTTCTATATTTACACACATGAATGATAATCAACATGACACGCAATATGTATGCAAATTTTTCCCCATATATATTTACCCAACTTATTTGCATTTTTTAATCATATTCTGGTAATGTAAGTTGACTTTTTACCTTTAATAATGTGAATGGAGGAGGGTAGAGTCTCACAACCTATTATTTTCGTAATCTGCATACCCAATACAACCAAAACAAACAAAGTTCCACTTCTTGACGTCCATCCTTCTGACCTGTCAGTGCTGCTGCCACTATTCCTCATCCTATGAAAATTTGATGCAAATGAGAAATAATTAATTGTCTATGAGGTAAACTGAATAACTAAAGCAAAAAAACGTGAAAGGAAAATTACATGAAAAATATGTCTTGCCTTGTTAGAATTTAAGGCTGGATAAGATGTTAATCCAGCCAGTCTTTTTTTATACAGGACGCTTTTCCTAAAAGTTTTCCCTGTTTTGCGGTTAGAAAGTAAAGTGAAAGTAGCTTTAATTCAGACGAGTGCAAAGCTACTTTCTCCACTTTCCCGCATTGTGCTCTGAAGAAAAGTTTTGTATGGGTTCAGAAGTAACGTTGTGACTTCTGACCCATTCTAGTGTCGTTTCGCGACTGTCAAAAAAGGGTTGAGTGATGGTAGGATTTTCTTATAAATTGTGGATTGACTTGATGTGATGTGATATTAATGACAAATTATCCTTCCGGAATAATGTCATTTCCAGATTTCCCATTCAACTTTAATGAATATGGACATGAAAACATGCAAGCCATCAACATTCATCATAGCTCATTTATAAGAAAGCATGAGAGTAAAGTAGAGGATTTATGTTTTTTTATGTCAGGAACCAGCAGCAGCCCAGCATGCTTAAAGTGATTTGACAAGCAGTAAGACATGACGCTTCTGTAAACTGCAAGTGGCAAGGCAATCACAACGCAAGAAAAATACATGTAATTCCAATTTATGATCTTTGTTCATTTAATCATGTAATGAAAAGGGTTGTGTTTGTGTCGTTGTGTGTATGTATTGTTTAGCAATATGGATAACAAAGGATTGCAATAGATTTTCTTGGTGAATGAACTGACATTTTCATTTCATTGAGTTAATTAATGTCATTCAAGTTATCAAGCCACAAGTACACATAAAGTCCTCATAAAACTAAGTTGATACAAAAAGGTAAGTACCCAATTTGGCTGATTACCAAGTAAGCTCATCAATACAAAATCTAATGGATAGTGAATTACAAGGGTTCAAAAGATTCCACAAAGTTAAAGTGTTTGGATGAACATGATCTAAATGTTATAAAACCAGATGAAACATTTTTATCTCATGCAATTCTAGTAACGAAAGGGACATTTTCATACGTACATTGTTCAGTCAGGTCTTTAATGAGTCATCCGTCAAATTGTAAAAGCTTGTCATGTTATGCTCAATGTTTGATCTGTCACACTTTTTATTGAAGCTACCAGACAGATGTATATTACATGAATATATGGTTTAGAGAGTGTTTTTGTTAGGTTTATTGAGTAGAAGTGATTTCCCGTTGCGTTGTGCAAAAATATAAGGTGCATACAAACATAGATACGTGAAAACACTTTATCATGTGTGTCATTTATCCAAGTAATGATTGAACATGAAAACGAACATCTAAAACGTGTAATGCATATGTTTGTATGTGCTATTATAAAAATCGACGTGTTTTTTTTCTTCTTTTTTGATGTAGCATCTTGCTCTTCACTTGTCTGTCTGCCTGCAAAAGTTGCAATTATGAGTTGACTGAGATGATGATGGTTTGTGGTGTGGTAATGGCGGTGGCGTGGTGATGATGGTGGTCGTTTTGTACTAAATTTCATGACATTTTCAGAAGTGGAGAGGAGACGCTTTTAGGAAACTCATTTTCTTCTCTCTTTCTGGATATTCAGCATTCAAGTCAAGACAGTGTGGGGTACCTCTCTGCAAAACTCTCATCTTTTATTTTCTCTTTCATGTAGGGAAGAAATTGAAACTGAGCTTTTTGCTTGCAAAGTACTTTTTTCATACGTTTCTCTACTTTGTGTAAAAAAGAGCAATAATAAGGCTTTCTTGCATTGCATTGGATTGAATTTTAGCAAAAAAATCTAATGTGGTGGTGGAATGGTGTGGTGATCCCATATTCCTGCTGCTTTAGCTGTAGGCATCCTTTTTTGGGCAGTGTTGAACAGATGAACATGATACAAAAGTCTGAAGTTGAGTCTTTGGAGGAAGGGAACCTTTGAACAAGTCATCATGAAGAAGAAGAAAAATCATCGTAGCTCAAGCATAATAATATCTTTTTTTATATGTAGAGCTCTGAAGTATAAACCATCAAACTTCTTTTTTTTTCTCCCTTTCTTGCTTTTGCATTGCCACTCTTACTATATTTCTCCTATCTATTGAATAGAAACACAACAAGAGCAATAGAAAGAGAAAGAACGAAAACCAATGTACCTACATAATAATACATACATATTCTTTTAGATTTGTAAAGCATATAGTATCATTATATCATCATCATCAACATCCATATAACCCACCATAACCAAAAAAATATGTAGCAAAATGCGATAATGTCCATGTCTCTCCTCGCCTCTCTTTTTACTCCTTTTTCCTAAATGCCTTTGAACCTTCATATAGGCAAATAGGAAGGTAGATAGACGAGGTAAACTGTGTGAGATAAAGTTTGAGTCAGAACAGAAACAGAGACAGAGAGCAAGTTCATATGACTGTCGACTATGACCATATAACCAAAAAGTAAAAGAGACCACGCACAACAACATATCTACATCTAAAAGAAGACAAGAGAGAAGAGGAGGACATTAGGAGGACCATGCATGTAGCACAACAACAGGAGAGAGAAAAAATATATTTATCCGTATAAAAAAACCATATACTTCTCGTCTTCTTCTTTACAGCCAGAGTCAGGCCAGCCAAAAAGGAATATTATGGTCTTTTAGTCTTCTTGACTTGACTTCTTATGTTTGTGTTGCAAGTAAAGTCATAATGGAAAGAAGTATGAGTTAAGTGAAGTCTTTCGTTTTGGCTGTGTGTATCCTATCGTATCGTGACAATGTACGGTCAATATACAAGTTTCTTGGCACTTTAGTACCAGTACCATAATAATACCACCATTAGTACCACACATCTCTCTCTCTCTCTGTGACTTTGACTTATACTACAATATTTATGATTATATTACCCTTTTTCTTTTAATTTGACAAATAAATGCCTGGCCTGCTGCTGGTGTGGTGTGTGTGTGATAGTCCAATCTACTATTCTCCGCTGAAAAGTTATTGACTGTCAAAATAAATATATAGTAGTAAAGTAAGATAATAAGCTAGGCATTTTTATATTGCATTATAACATTTTGTATATAATATTGTTTCCCCTTTTTGATGCACTTATTGTTATTGTAACAGCATAATAATTGTACTTATAGCCTATATTAGAGAGAGAAAAGAGAAAGAAAAATCGCCTTGTTTACTTTTTTGTCGGGTCGGGATTGACGGATATGGACTACACATTGTTATCTTTTTATACTCTAAAAATAGTCCTTAACAAAATATTTATATTCACTTAACTTTTCTTATTGCCAATTTTGATATTTATACAACTGTTTAGCAATAAAATGAAACTGTGCATATTACAAAGTGTTGTTTAGTGTGTGCATGTGCAAAAAATGTATAAAAGTTAACTTGCTACAAAGAAGTGGCATGGATTGATGATAATGCAGAATGCAGACGTGAGGCAAATGATATGGCAAAGTGCAATAAAATTTTAAAGAAATACATATAAAAAGAAATGTAGTAATGATTTAATACAAGTAGAATTGAGATTATTTATATACCAATCATTTAGATATAAAAATGTAATATAAATGTTTAGTGTAACGTCAGCATTTTTAACAGAGAGTTTTCTGAGTGTACTACGTGCTTCACTTTGTATTTATTAGAAAAAGAAGAAGATCAGATCAGTATTCCTTCTTTATTTTGATGAGATGAGTTAATGGACTTCTTTTCTGTTAGGAATGAGATATCGATACTCCATTACTTATCTGTCTGTATCCTCCGTCTTCTGTCGTCTTTATGCAAACAAGATAGATAACACGCAGTTTTTTGGTTGATTGCCATTGCTGTGCAGTGCACTGTACACAAAAAAACACATAATCAAAATCAAAGAGATTACAATTTTATTTGTTACTCAAGTGTGGAAAAATCTAAATGGATGGAAAAAAGCAAAACCCTTCCTTCTTGACATGACTTCGTGGAACAACCTTGACTTTAACTTTTTGGTAAAAATGCACATCTAAATGTTGTACAACATCTCACATCATATCATCATGGACATGACAGAAGGAATCTTTGTGGTCTGCTGGTCGTTGTTGTCATTGCTTAATTAGTTTGGATGGCCATACAACATAATAATAGCAAGTACCAGCTCGTCATCCTGTCATATTTCATTTTTATCAGTTTAGTTTTTGGAGTGCAGTGCAACAAGCAAATAAAATTTGTTTAAAGGACACACATTTAGTTACTCAAAAGTATCCTCTTTATGGATACCCATCAAACTACGCAAACGCATCCGTTCCTTTTTTTATCTGTGTGCTATTGTTAAAGTTTATGTAAATTTACATAATGATCATTTTCTTCAATTATCAGTAATAGTCAGTGATCAATCATTTTATCTCCTCTAAATACACCAATCATGACATGATAAATGTCCAAACTAAAGGAAAGAATGGTGCCGGAGGAATGAAGTTAAGTTCAAGGAACACAACAAGATTTTGAAATTATCAAGAAGACAATATTCAAAAGAGAAAAAATTCTTCTCTGAAAGATTTAGTTTAGCAACTAAAAACGTAGCAATGAAATAGCTAGAAACGTAAAACGAAAAGCAGTGTAAAAGTGGCAACACAAAGCAAATCAGTACAAAGAGAAGTCTGTAGATTAGCAGGTTAAACTGTATAATCAATTTATGTACTTGATCAGTTCAGTTCATTCAAAATTAACACCGAAATTTTGGACATTGTGAATTTAAACTGAAACCAGAAATTACCAACGATATGCAACATGCAACACGCATAAATATTAAAGTAGAGTAAGTTATATATCATCATCATAGTCAAGTCACCGGCACCGGTTTAAGTGCATTTTGTTACGTTAATTATTAATATTTTTCAAAGTAAATATACAGTATAGCTGCAAAAACATTTAGTTTTTTACAAAAACAGTGCAACTTAATCAATAAATAGATACATATATTTATTCACCAAAATATACCAAAGTGTTCCGTTCTACTGGATTTTGAAGTAGCTTGTACGCATAATATAAAGGAATCACAAGTAAGTATGCTTTTTACCTATTGCGAATTGTCTTTGTTGTTCTTTTGTTGTAAACTAGCAAGTTTTACAAATTGCTCTACATTGCGATTACTTACATTCATGCATAAAACATTAAGAACATTAGATTGTGGTACATACTTTGAACTGAGATATATGATATGACTTTATTGAAAACCTATATTCTTTTCAAGAAAATCAATGCAATTGTCACTTTGAGCCAGCAAAAAATAAGTTGTCTTGTAGGCTTGTAGCATGACAGAAGGTGAATTAACCCAGCAGGCGATCTTGTTCAAAATCACGAGATTATATTTGCATATAAAACGGTAATGAATCCCACATGGACATGATAATATTCCCTCTATGCATGTACCGTACCTATTTTCTCCTGTCATGTGTCTATGTGCACCTTTTTATTATTAAGTGAACGAGTTACATTGACTTTTAATGACCCCAACTAAAATAACGATGACTTGTGAAACAATAATGAAGAATGTTTGGTGAATTGATGTTATTGAAAAAGTAACATTTCTTATATTTAGGTATGATGTAAAAGGAGTTTCATTTCGTGATAGATAATGACGATAGACGATGATTATCATCAACACATACATTGATTCTTCAATTAAAATCTTTAATGCAGAAAATCAGCCTACAAAACGGCACGACTAGAAGACTATCGTCATATCGCACGCCAAGCCAATACGCACGTAAACGGATGGGATTACTAATTGCGTGCGCATGGCTATCTGGCAATTTTTTTTTACTTGCACAACACGCTCCAAAAGCTTCAAGGGTCAATTAAATTAGCATCAGATGCAAACTTGTTTTTTTAATTTATTATTTATGCCTAATATATTAATAAATATGCGCCTTTATATGTTTGTTGTATATTATGTTGTTGGTGATTGATAGTCTCGTGTTATTCTTCATCATCATCATTGTCAAGATAAGGAGCAAAAGATAATAATAGTATAAATAGGATATGCCAGCTCTATTTACCTTGATAATGATAGTTTGATAGTTAAAAGCGTGCAGCGTTGATGTTGACTGCATACGACCCTTTAAAAAAAAGTACACTGCAAAAGAAAAACAATAAAACAGCAAAATTGTGCGTGGCCAGTTTATGTGCGATTTGATGGCTGTAATCATCAGTATTCCCATTTATCATTGTTGGGAGGAGGAATGCATGCTAAAGGCAAAGTAGATGATGGATATAAATAAACTTATTAACGAGTATTTTCCGATAAACACGCACCCACCATTAATAATTTAGGAAACAATAATGTCATCGTCAATGATATTGATATGCGTTTTGATTGATTATTAAAATAGACACGAGATCAATACAAGTTTTTGTTTGGCTCTATGAACTATGAATCGCATTGACCGGTTTTGAAAGCCCTTTATTTCAATTTTCGTATTAGATTGTACATTAAATGTCCTGCCAAAAATTTTACTACATGAACTAATAAATATAGGTGTTGGAAAACTAAAAATAGAAATACAAGTCCATGTTTTAGTTTTAAATTATTATTTGTGTGAACAATCATGTTGTTTAGTAAATTACTTGAAACTAATACCAAATTAAATTTTGTCTCTTTCAGATTTTGTATTGTCATCGGGCATCTATTGTCTATGCACCACACAAACAAGCCATCAACCTTGGTTTTCTACTTTTACGATTTGCTACAAATTCACGGAGTGCATTTACAATTAAACTTTAACAATACACTACACGAGTCTTTTGTTACTGCATACTAGTGCATACATATTTTCAGCTTTAAATACTTTTGCAACAATCAATAAATTTTTATACATAATATTCTTAGTACTAAAATTATACTACTGCAATAATGACAAGATGAAACGGCATCTAGTCCTTAGTCAACGGCAGCGTAGATAAAAAAAAGATAATCAACCGGTGTGTACGAGTATCTGCTTTCAACTGGAAAAGTGATCTTGCAACTGAAGTTACTTCTTCCATTGAGAAGAAAATGGATATTAGGAATAATTAAATAATTAAACTACCATTACAATTGATTAAAATTTTGAAGGAAAGTATTTTAAATCTCAAAATGAAGATGACGATCGTTACAATGAATATAATGAGGACTATGTGAAGTCTTTCAAGGAATTGTAATTTTCCTTTTGAAGAAAGTACAGCCTTTCTCTCACACTCTTATTTCTCCTGGTTTTCACATTTTTGTTTGATGTGGTATACTTAGACTTAGTTTACAAATGTCTCTATGCAAAACATAAGGAAAAGGAAGAAAGATAGAAGAAAATCTTCGTAGTCATCTTCATAAATCATCAGAGAAATGGATCATCGAGTGAAAACCTTCGAAAGAAATTGGAGATGGACAGGAGAGCGATTCGAGAATCCAGAGCTGGAATCCCTATTCCAGCGCTACTCGGCCAAAGTTCAAAATCGATCATCGTACCTCATTTTCGCCATTGGAAATGCCATCCTTGCGCTTTACTACTTCCGCTTTTCCATCGAGACGCTGGCAATGGCTTGTGCGTTTGTTACGATACTTGGTCTTTGGGTGTTTCAACAGTTGTACGGGAGGGAGTGGATTCTCACTATTGCATTCCTCGTATTCTCAGCATTGTTTGTGGTGATTGGAGTACCAGCTCCTATACCACATCGCTTAGGTAAGTAGAAAAAAATAAGGAAAGCGAGAAAAATGCATGAATCGATCCATCTTTGTTATTCTTGTATGATGTCATGTTCGTGCGATAGTGATGTCATTGTCATGTAACAGTTCTCGCACTTTCGCTCCATGTTTCTGTCTTTCTCTCTTTTTTTGTAAAAATAATAATAGCATTCCATTCTTCTTCCTTACAAATCTCTGTATAATCTTTTTGTGACATATGCTATTTTATACATTCAAATGATGTGTTTTATTCTATTGAATTATTCAAGGAGTCGCAATGGTGGCAGCCGAGGGAGCCTGGGGAGTCGCCTATGTCATTTTCATAATCTTTGTGTCTCTCGAGATCCCTCTGTCCGTAGCCATTTTTGTCACAATAGCCATGACCATGGGACACACCCTGAGTGCCATACTGTTCGCAGACGCGTTCCGCTACATGCAAGTCTCTGAAATTCTTGCGAATAATCTGACATGGTTGGCCATAGCCATAAGCGGCTACTGGATCCATAGAAGATCGGAGGGTGCCACGAGAAAAGCCTTTCTTGACACTCGTCAATCCATCCAAGCTAGATTAGCTGCTCATGATGAAAACGACAAGCTTGGTAAGCAAGTGTGAAACTTAAAAAGTTGAAACTTGAAAGCATTCTTCTGATTTTCTATCCCATTCCTTGTATTATTTGCACAATACACAAGTTTACTCTGGGGAATGCTAACAATAAGTTACACGAAGGATAAAGTTAAGGAAAAAAAAGTTTTTTTCTTGCTGTTATGTTGGTTGTGTTTGCATTGTGATGCTATGTACTATGTACACCGGGGAAAACTACTTATTTGAAAGTGTGCATATTATACTTATCTGAAGAATCAGCGGAAAAAACCAATGTTACACACTTTGTTTCTCATTCCTTTGTGATGTGATGTGTCTGCCTAGCGTAAATAAAATTGGCATATATATCCGTTCTATTTTATTTGAAGCGTTTCACAAAACTCATCCCGTAAATCTTTCACTTGTAGCCCTTTAGCGTTTGAGCATCATTATTTTAATGGAAAGGGAAAGAGTTCCTTCTATAATTGGAAATGGAAACATCCGGTCAATATTGCAAGTCTTACGGAAGGAAATGAAATGTATTTTTTTTACTTTTTACACAAACAGAACAGAACACAACCAACAAAAAAATTTACAACCCTTTTGCTCATCCTCGTGTTCATAATAAGTAAACATAAAAGATCCAATACAGAGAGTGCATTTTCCCCCCAAGAGGACATTCTTTCTTTACTTAACTTAGAATTTAGCCATAAAAAAGAGTACCTAAATAATTTCCTGGTTTGTGTATTGTGTTTCTTTTTCTTGTGCTCCTCGTCATCTCATCCTGATCATCATCTTCTTGTCTTGCGGTTCACGCCTGATGAAAAATATTGTAGAAAGACTGCTCCTCTCCGTACTTCCGAATCACGTCGCTCACGAGATGAAGACAGAGTTGGTCTCCCCTGTTGCTCGCCAGTTTCACAAAATCTACATCCAAAAGCATGAAAACGTATCCATCTTGTTTGCAGACATCGTGGGTTTTACAGCTCTCTCCTCTCATGTTTCACCCCACGAATTAGTTCGTCTCCTTAACGAGCTGTTTGGAAGGTTTGTACCAAATACCAATATAGTCCTCCACAACTTTGCACATACTTGTTTTACAGCTTTGAATGCATTTTCTCTCTCTCTTGAGCCTTTTTCTCGCTTCATCATTTTAATATTATTACACTTTTTTGCCTGTATTTTTCTCCTGCTTTGAATGCAACTTACTATTTTCTCAAGCAATGCGCCTTTTTGAATAACATGTAAAGACACTTAACTCATGTGATGTGCAGTTATTCCCGTAAAAATTCCTGACGATCCCACATGTGCATTTTTAGTCACTTGTGTCGTGTGGTGGTGGTGGTGGTGGAAGGATGATTTTTCTTGCTATAAAAAACCATATCTCCATTTATTGGTTTATTAACATACAAACAACTCTCACAGAATCAGTAAATTGGATGACATTAAAAAAAGTAAAGATTGTAAATGGTGGCGATAACATAACACTGTTCCCAATTTAAATGCAAACCTGCATGCAACCATTAAAAATAATAGAAAACCATGCATGATGCATGTTCTTTATACATTCTAATGTGGTTATACATCGTTTATAAGCAAATAACTTGTGTCTGTCTAGGTGTGACTTGAATTCTTCTGGCTAGGTATAAAGAAAAATGTATTTCTGTTTGTTTGAGCAAAAGTCGTTTCATGGATGACTGTTGTAAACGTAACGTAATATATCTTTTAGGTAAATACTGGGATATGTTTTAGAGTGACTTAAGATGTAGAGCAGCAGCAAATAACGTAGTACCGAGAAAGAAAAAAAACTCGATTGAACTGATGCCGGCAGATATGTGTATGACTTGTGTGTTTCTGTCTATCAAAACCTAAGACTTTGCGGAATGTGAAGAAAAAGTGTATAAAGCTTAAGAAGATGTAAATATTACTTTTGTCGACTTCAGCAACACCCGCGAAACAAACATAACATGTTATACTAAAAACTTTCTTTTGCTTACGTTTTGAACATACATCATTCATTTTCTACATAAGTCAAGTCACTTCTCAAACAAACTTAAACAACTCAGCGAACAGTGGAAACTAGATGTGTGTTTAAAAGAGAGCGACAGGCTGAGAGCAATAAAACAAGAAGAAGTAAAGTAGAAAAGCGGTTTGTCTTTTAGAAGAGTTGAATTGCATAGCGAAACGAGAGAGAGAAGAAGAATGAGTCACTGAAAAACTCGGCAGCCGTCAGTCAAGCCAAATCAACAAGAAGCGGAAAAAAGGGAAAGGGAAATGAGATTGAAAAAGGCTCTGCTCAGGCAAAACTTTTTTTTACACATCTTGAAAATGTTGACAGTATACCTACCTATTTTAGTGTGTTTCTCTTCACAAAACGTATGAAATTCAAGAGAGATGTGCTTTTATATGCTATTTAGTTATTTAAGTAGTATTCAAGTAGAAAGAAGAGAGGTTTCATTTAAAGCCTCAATTCAATTAAGATTATAGCAAGAGTACTTCACTTAATGCTGGTTGGTGATAGTTGGCGGAAAAAAAAGAAAGTTATTACTTAAGCACAAATCCTCAGTAAGAAAGAAACACCATCAGACTGACAAAAAACAAGAAATTGCTTTTTACTAACCAGAAGCACCACATTAGTTTTTCGATGAAGAGGATGATGAAAGCTTTAATGGTAATGGTGGTACTTGGGATGATTGTGTGTACGTAATCCAGATTAAACGTGGGTGGTGAGTGGTAAAGATGAAACTCATGTCATTGTGTGTAATGCTATTTGCTTATATCATAGTCGTACTATGAAAATTCTGATGAGCCATAAAAACAAATACAATAGGCTTCCACGCACAATGTAGACAACAAAACTAATAGTATCAAAACAAGTTATAAGAAAAGCTGATAGATATGTAGTAACACATAATTTTTAGATGAAAAGTAAGCATAATTGTAGATTTTCACTTATATTTTTGAAACTGCATGTTTATTACGTGAACCTTTTACATTCAGTCCCTGGGAGCCTGGTTCATTCTTGATTCTTCAAAAATATTTCTCTTCTCACATCTTTTAAAGACAAAATCTTGCGCTAGTGTAAAGTCTATCATGCGTTGTCAAATCCTTTGATTGTGCTATAGTACCTATGTATGCTTTGCATGTTTAGGTAAATATTTTTGCATGCTTTCACCACTGCGCTTAATCGTTCGAAGTTATAATGTACATTGAAATGATATACCTACGTGTAGATGAAATAGTAATGAAGCTCATGCTTCGTCAATTTTAGGTTTGACTTGCTGGCCAACGAAAATGGATGTTTACGAATAAAAATTCTAGGAGATTGCTACTATTGTGTATCTGGGGTAAGCTGAGACATTGAATTCGAACGAGAAACTGTTAAAGTTTCAGAACATTTGTTTAAATTCATGTTTTTGACGTTTACAGCTTCCCGAACCCAGAGCTGACCACGCAAATTCCTGTGTTGAAATGGGTATGATAGGGAAATGATATGATGATAATATGGTGATATGATATGAAAATTGATTTTTTTAAATTTGAAATTAGGTCTGGATATGATCGATACGATAGAGAACATCAGAGAAAATACGGATTTTCAACTTAACATGCGCGTGGGTATCCACTCAGGTCGAGTACTTTGTGGTGTCTTAGGTATTGTCTATATAAAGTACTAAGTACCATTGTAAATCTTACAAATTATCTTATATCTTATCTTGTTCTTATCCTTAGGGCTCCGAAAATGGCAGTACGACATTTTTTCAAATGCAGTGACAATAGCAAACGCCTTAGAATCTAGTGGGGAGCCAGGCAGAATACATATCTCTCACGTAACGCTCAATTATTTAGGTGGAGAATATCAAGTAGAACGAGGAAACATGTCCCACCGAGTCCTCCAAGATAACAACATAGTTTCCTATTTTATTGGTGCCCCTACCCGACCCCGTCCCCGAAAACTGATTCTCTTCAACACTCTTCGCGTTCAACAGCGACGGAAGCTCTCCTTCAAAAATGTATCAAACGTGGTAATGCAACTGTTGCATTCAGTAAAATACTCAGTAGAGGTCCCTTTCGCCAACATGGCAGTCCAGCCTTCAGACCACGGTGCCAAAACCATTCCCACAGAAAGAAAGACTAAAGTGACGGAGCGTTTTAAACGGCCTTTTAAGAAGAGACACGCGTCCGTTCTTCATCAGCCCACAAATCGGGTGAACAAGTATTTGGCTCAAGCCATTGAAGGAAGAAGCGTGGACAATGAGAAGAAAACTCATGTTCATCCCCTCACGCTTTGCTTTAAAGACCGAAATATGGAAAGACTATTTTATTCGGATGCGGATCATGGATTTGCCTCTGGATTAGTACTTTTATTAGCAATATTGGTGGGCTTAGGTGGGGTTCATGCAGTTATTTTGCCGAGAACCTTTATCCTCCTCCTTTTGTTTTTAACGGCATTTGCGTGGATTTCCAGTGTGCTTATGCTGCTGTTAGCCACCAGACTTCGACTTATATTTTGGGATTTAGCGAATTCCCCACTTCTCAGGATTGCGATCTCAGTTTTTTCTGCTGTCCTTGTATACGCAGTGGGTCAAGTGAATGTGGTGAGTAGTGACCAGCCAAGTTAAACTTGTCTTTTGTAATTACTCCTGTGATTGCAGAAAAACTTATCCTTAATCCTTTTTTAAAATAGTTTACCTGTCGTACGGATGAAATATGCGGTGGCGGCTACGTGAATGACAATGTTTCGTATGCAAATGAAGCGCCTCAACGACTGATAATGGAGCACCGCTGGTGTCCCTTGCCTCACTACGTGGTTCATTCATGCTTGCTCTCCTTTGTAGCCATTGCTGTGTTCCTGCGGCTTCCAATTACTTTGAAAGCAGCTATTTTACTAATTATTGGATCTCTCTACTCCTTTTTGATTCTGATTACCCATGCCCGAATTTTCGATTGTTATGACATACGAACTAGGTGATAGACATAGTCAATAGACATTTTTCAAATCAATAAAAATGATTGCTAAACTTTATGATCCCTTGTTTCTCCATCCAGTGCTTTAAAAGAATCCAAGGTAGTTGCAGTAATTCAGATATGGCTGTTCCTGTTGACAGTTCTTTGGCATGGTCGTCAAATTGAATGGATGTCTCGGCTGGATTTCCTGTGGCAATGGCAAGCGTATACAGAAAAGCAAGAGATGGAAGCGTTGCAACAATCAAATAGGGTAAACGTCTTAAAAATGTATATGAAATTCGAATGTGTGTGTATGTGATTCTTAATTTCTCTTTCTCATTTCTAGAAAATTCTCCTTACCATGTTGCCCGCTCACGTTCTGGAAACGTTCGGAAACTATATTGACTTGTATCATCAAAGCTATGAAAAAGTTGGCGTTGTATTTGCCAGTATCACAAATTTTCAAGAATTTTATACTGAGCTGGATGGAAACAATCAAGGAGTGGAGTGTCTCCGATTACTAAATGAAATTATAGTCGATTTTGATGAGGTGAGCACACTAACGTGTAAATTACCCTAAAGGCTATAAATAGATAACTATTCTAAAAAAAAAGTCTACATTGTATCATGTTACCCGTATTTTTCAGTTACTGGCCCAAGATCAATTTTGCGCAATTGATAAAATCAAAACGATCGGGTCTACTTACATGGCAGCTGTCGGGTTACTTCCCGAGCACCGAATTGAAAATCCAAATGATGAAGTGTTTTACATATCAACTCTAGTGGAATTTGTATTTGCAATGCAAGAAAGACTGTTAGCAATTAACGAAAATTCATACAATAATTTTATGCTCCGAGTCGGGGTTAACGTGGGACCTGTTGTTGCAGGAGTGATTGGTGCACGCAAGCCTCAGTAAGTTGCATACCAAGCCTCTTGTAATGAACGCAATAAAAACAAATTAATTTAATTTTTAATGAAAATTTAATTAATGAAAATTTTAGATATGACATTTGGGGCAATACAGTAAACGTTGCCAGTCGCATGGAATCAACTGGAATTCAAAATCACATTCAAATCTCAGAAGAAACCTATCTGGTCCTCAAAAACTGTCCATTTGAGGTTCATTGTCGTGGGACAGTGAATGTCAAAGGGAAAGGGAAAATGACAACTTATCTTCTTGTTGGCCGCAAACAATCTACAACAATGCGTATTGATGAAGTTCAACCCAGAAAGCAAGGGAATCTGAACGGATTCTTTATGCACAATCCACAACTGTCCATCTCCAACTCTGTGGAACTTTCGCAGGGACAATCTATTCAAAGTGGTGGGTTTGGGGGAGGCAGAACGTTCAATGACCAGACAATAGACATAGATGGTCCTCACTCCCACACAGGAGAAAGTGAACCTCTTTTACCCCCTCCACCGCTTCCTTTACGAAATCTCACTGATGTTGAGCTTGGCTGGCCTAGGATTGCCAAAGTTTATCCATCTGAAAGAGAAAAGCGGACAGCACCTGTGAAACGAACGCATAGTGATCGTGTTGCGTCACATAAAGACGTAAGATTGTACAACGATGATAGGTGTACGTTAGTTTAGGGGAAAATGGCTTGTTGTAGATGCTTAAAGAATGTCTTAATTTTTTTTTTGCAGAACTACGTACGATCCCGCAATGGTAAGATTCATGGAGGCGAAAATCGAGTACGAGGCAGGGTTGGTTCGGATATTAGTCTTCCACCAAAACCCAACAATCATGGAAAACCTAACAATATAGTCCAGTCATCCTTTCCTCCATATGAAGCACCATCAAACCAGTCATTAAGTGATTCATCCTCCGATGAATCATCAGCTTCAACACCTCCTCCGTTGCCACCCAAAGACGAGAGTAGGTTTCAACAGGCTGCTCCAATCGTTACTGTAAATGATAACCATGTCAAAAGTAAGTCAAGCAACTTATTGGCAAGTTATTTTTTTCAAACTATTCCACTCCTTTCTACAAGTCCTCTCGTTAATTTCATAGAATGTCCGAGTAATTCCTCCAAAGACTCCACAACTGCAAGAGAACACCACAATCAATCTCCAATTGTCACAAGAAGCAGCACCAAATCCAGTCGTAGTCCTTCCGGCAACGATCTTCACAACAACGATGATAACAGGCTGCTTGAGGTGCAAAGCAATGCAAACACGGATAACCTCTACCACAGTCCACACAGTTCTGTAAGGAACAGTAAGGCGACCAGTCCATTACCTGGTAGCGACCGTGAGACTGACATTAGATCACCTCAACAGCTTCTCCAGCACAACTCAGAACAAGCTACAGACGCCAGGTCACCATCAGCCAATGTCAGTAATTCAAACAATTCTAGCACACCTTCCACATGTGCAAGAAAAGACTCAAGTTCACAAACGGACAAGTCGTACGTACTGAAGGGAGGAAGAATCTCGGACTTTGAAAGAGAAATCAAGAAACTACTGGAAAGACAAAGATTGCCTCCAGTCGATGAATTGGCGTCCGTGGAGAAAGTTTTGTCAGTTATGGAAAAGTTCAGGTAAAACAATTTTTCTTCTAGTAAATAAAAAATAATTTAAAAATTACATTACACATTTAGTTCAAAATTTCCTTTTTGTCACTTTGTGATGAGTTCAGTCAACCAGTCTTGTCTTCTTTCTCTTTACAAAACATATTCATTGCGTATTTCGAATCCAATTAAAATTTATTTTCCATTTTGTTTTAAGTCATGTTGCTTTCGCAAAAAGCAAACAATTTAATATGATTTTTTTACGTTGCCAATTTTTTTTCATTATGATTTTTTATTATCCACACATTGTAAATTACCCGATCGCAGTAAATCTCCCCGACGAAGTTCCGTTCCCCAAGATGAATCAAGTAGTAGACAACTCCCCTCCGCATCAGAACCCGGGCCTTGTAGAATAGGATTAGCTGCACTTCAGCAGAAAGCACTTAAGCAACAAGAGCAATTGTCAAGAACCGCACTAGGTTTTCGGTTTCCTGTTGACGTGAGTCCCACGTCTTCAAGCAACGTCAGTCAAACTAATTTCTTCGAAAGCCCGCACCAACAACCTCACCAAAGCCGGGATCGGGAGCAACGAAGGCGAGTCTAATGGTTTTATCATGGATAACTGATACTATCTGTGATCTGATGTGCAAGAAACTGCAAAACTATTAAATACCTAAAAAATAATTTAGCATTCCTTTCTCCGACTTTCCCTGTAACTTTTACGCATAATTTCTTAACGTGTTTTATATCTTCGTGTGAATGCTATAGAATATACAATGTGTATCCTTTTTCTATCGTAAATTTCAAATTTACAAAGTTTTGAAATAATTGCGCTTGTATGATTTTCATTTCTTTTTTGGCAATTGATGGGTGCTTCTTGAACCTTGATTTTCTTCACAATTTATCTTTTAGCATGAAAAATGGCATGTTTGCATACATATCAATATATAGTATTCTGAAGACTTGAATTTATTTCTTCGTATAAATTATATTTCGTGTACTTAACATGATTCTTACATTTTCTCAACCTGATCGTCTTGAAAATCTGTGTTACTCTTTCTTGTGGAAAAATAATGCGTGCTTGAACGGATGAATGGAGTATATCGCAATACGTGTTACGAGAGCTTTTCATTTTTCAAAACGATTTTATTATGAGAATTGTTGCATAATTAATCTTGAATGTAATTATTTACAGGGCTGAAGCAAAAGACTCCGAATATGAAAATTTGGAAACGGAAGAGGAATATGGAGAGAATGATGAGGATGCTGAAATCAGGGCATTTGAGGAAGAGGAAAAGCGACTTATGGAGAAAAGTAAGATGGCAAAAATTGTGTCATAATTTTTATGAATTTCGCTCCGGTAAATTAAGAAACATTAATTAATTATGAAATACGGAATTTTGTAGCAACGGATGAAGTTAGTCAATCGGAATGGAGTGATGATGACGATAGTGATGGGGCAAACAGAAACAATGATGGAGGAGATGAGGAGTCAACCGGTTACGTGACGGATGATCCTGCCTTAGATAAGGCATGGTCAGTTACAAACGACTGTGGATTAACTGACGCTGAAGGTTAGTAAACTAAAGTTATATTAAGTGGCTCACTGACAATGCATCTGAGTCAGATCTAAAAATTATAGCGAAAGAGATTTATTTCATTTGAACTATTACATTGCAGGAGCTTTAAGTGACGTAAACTCAGTTTTTGCTGGTGACGACGAAATTAGTATATCATCCAGAGCTTCTTCCAGGCTATTTGACTTGGATGCTCTCCGCAGTGTTGACTCTCTAAATACCATGCTAGAAGACTCGGAATATGAATTCTCGGATACTCACTTGTCCAATCTTAGATCCATGTCAGAATCCATCGCGAAAAGCTTTGGTCATCCAAGGACATCCCATCCACAAACTTCTGACTCGGAGTAATAACTTTGATGAATGAATTAAAATTAAGTACATGACATGACCGTGGACTAGAAAATTAAATGCATAAAGTAATTAATACAATTAAACTATAATGTAAATTATAGGAAGTATACTAATTAAAAATTACTATACTGTAGTGGTATCAGCGACTGTTATTTTGTAAAATGATGATTATAATTGACAATTTATCAATCATCATGAATGGGCAATATGAATCTTTATCTTTTACATTTGAGATGATAAATGTGAAAAAAATGTTAGCAAATCTTTCAATGTTTGTACTCAGTTGGTTAATAAAAACAATGCGTTTTCTTGTTATGAAGAAAATAGAAAAATCAAAAATTAGTGAAAATTATTATTTTTCAGCTATAACGATCATAATTCTTTTACTTTATCTTTATTATTACAACCATATTTTTTCTTCTTAAAATGATGGATTGTACATTCGATTTCATTGTCACACTTTACATAAGAACTAGATAATTAACTTATATCATCAGCATTAGTTACTTTAAACGCAACATTATAATTTTACGTTATAAAACACGTCACGTCACGGAGTCATACAGTAATATACACAGAAGGGTAAATAGTACACTGGTATAATTGTTTAGATATATTATATTTTTAGAGAAGATTTATATTTTTGCTGGAGTATAATTTGCAGTGAGTATAGAATGATTACATATTATAAAGTATTTCATGTATTTTTAACAGCCACACTTTTTTCACACATTCCATTCGAATGACAAAATTTTGTAAATGAAAGTTTTTGAAAGCTGCAACTAAACAATAACTCACTAACCGAAAAACAGATTTATTTGATTTGTTATTTCATTTCTGAAATGGATTTTTCCCCTGCTAAACAGTTTGAATACTTTTTGTATAATTTAGAAATAATGTTTGCACTAAAAATTCCTATTTTAAGTTACAAGGAAGGATTTCACTCATCATTCAAACTTAATCATGCATAGATTTTCAGAGTAGAAATGTTTAAATTTTATTTTATAGTTTTTTTAACCTTTTAAATTTGATTGACATAAATATTATTTCGTGGATAGAATAGAGTATACAGATATAGTTTTTTTTGGCTAATAATTCGCTGTATTCAGCCTGTTATCTTTTCACATGAGACGTCTTGTACATTTTTTTATCATTTCTCATTTAACCCTGTGCCCCTTTAGTAGGACAGAACAAGGTAGGTTTGGTTTGACTCTTGAGTATAAAAAGAATAGTAAATTATTTTACGCTCTAATGAATACATTTATGACAACGGCACTGATTACGACAGTTTATAATTTATAATGTATGCATCTTTTGCAAATTGTGGAACACTGACAGGATAACAATAAGTTAACAAGACGAGCATAAAATTATTTTACTAGAAGTTTCGTAACAAGTTTATACTCGAGAGATTATAGATGACGGAACAACATCAAAAATGGAATTACATAAAGTTTCACAAAAGAAGAATGCTCGGAAAGCATAAATATTGCTTTTTGGTTGGAATGATGAAAAGAAAAGGCTCGTTTGTCACCTAATTGACCAACAATACAGTCTGCTCCTATATGTTAATCTTTGTATAAAAGCACAATATGTTTCATAAGAAAATTTTTATTGCTGTGTCTAACTTACTATTCATAGGAATTAACAAACAACGGTTTTTGCTTCTTGTTTTTGGGGTATAAAAGGAATCGGAAAGACGTTTACATTTAATCTCAAAAATTCATCATGCTTTCGGAATGATAAGAACATACATTCATATAACAAAACGAACCATCTTCCACTTATTCACTCAAAGAAAAGTTTGTCTTCACCAAAGTGTCTTTTAAAATGGGCAAAAATTCGAAAAAGTGTTTATAAATGAGCATATATGGCATATGACAAGATCCCTTAAATATCTCCAAGTATCTTCTTTGTTGTCCAGATTTATTACATTTCGCTAGTGTTGACCTAGATTTTCCTTATATATTTTTTACCATGTTGTAACCGTCAAGAAAAAAAGGAAATGTGAAAATTTGTCTGTCGGTTAAGAACAACTGTCAGTAGTCACCTTATAAATTTGTAAGCATTTAAAAAAATGATTCGTTAAGTTAAATCTGAGATCGTTTTCATTAAAACATAATTTCAAAGGTTATTATATAATCAGCAACAATAACACCATCAAAGCAGATTATTTTTAATTGATAAAAGTTAATAAGTCTACATTTGCTCTAGGTATCATAATAACCATGTACAGCTACAGTCTACAATTACAGACAGTTATAATAAGTGACAGTTATGAATGAATGAACGCACATTTTTGCTTAATGAATGAACATTTCTTGACAAGACGATGACGGTCTAACCGTCAAGTATAATTAAGTCTAAAGTATATTTTTCAAAAATTTTCAGAAATAGCATTTTTTTTAAATCGTGAACTGCATATTGTGATGTTTTTCTTCAGCTCTATAGCTTTGCTACGAGTACTGTAACTGACAACACTATTTATATTCATTTAAAAATTGTACCTGCGTCTAATTTCTAACTTTATGAAGCAGTTATCTAGCTCATTATAACAAATGTATTTGCTTTTAATAGTTTTATTTGTTTGAATCTTCTGCTGAATAACTTACTTAACTACAAAAAGACAAGCTGAATGTGTTGAGTGTGTATGTGGGCGTGATGTCTAATTAAATAATATGTAGCACTGCATCATTCGACATTATATAATTAAAACTCATAAATGTATTTCTTAGTTTTGTAAAGTACGCTACTGTACAATTATAATGTACACATTATTTTACAGATTACATTTTACAGAAGCTTACAGTTAAGAAATATCACGGTTTTTTGTTGAGGAGACGCATTTTTATGTAATGCAACGGATATATAAATACGTTTAAATTATGATTTACATAACGTGTTTCGTTGTTCATCACCCCTTGTCCTTCATCTTCATTTTTTGGTTGAGTTCTCAGATGAGGTTTTTTATAACTACACATTAACATAATAATATGGACACATTATTATTACTTTTGAGTTGTGAAGCGAAAAAAAACACGGAATGATTATAGAGGTAAATGCGTGTACTTGCAAAAAAGTATGCACTTATTTATAACGACCGAGATGAACAAGTATCATAGTCTATTTTAAAAATTAGTCAAAAAAATTATTAATAACTAGCAATTATTTATAATTAAATAACAATTAAGTAAATTTCAGTAAGTTTAACACATAAAAAACTACACAAGGAAACCATGCGATAAATGCGTTCTAATCGTCTGAATACTGTTAATAATTTTTCGTTGATGACCCACTAGCGTGATTCCAATGGCTGCTAAATCTTGAACAGTCAGTCTTATAACAGCATCCATTGAATTGACTCCAGATTTGCGGAACAGTTCAGCATAGCCGTACCGATCCATTTTAATGGCTTCTAACCAATCATCTATTGAATCGAAGAGCAGAATATCTTCGTTGACTCTGCAAAAAAAGAAATGAAAGGAAAATTGTGAGGTGAAGATTGAGGAAAGCATACAAAAACTTTTGTGTTCATTACAACCCATCATCATCGTCGTAGGTCTTTGCTAATTAAGTTATATTTCTGCTCTGCTCTTCTTTTTGTTACCTATTTGGCGCAATCTTTGTTAGTGAATCAGGAATTCTAATTAAATTGTCCAATGTTGCGACAATACTGGCGAAAGTAGGCCTATTAGATCTCTCCTTATGCCAACAGTCCAACATGAGTTGGTATATTGACTCTGGACAATCCATAGGTGGAGGCAGCCTGTAACCCTTTTCAATTGATTTTATGACATCTTGATTACTCCAGTTCCAGTAGGGCCTCTCTCCATACGACATCACCTCCCAACACACGATGCCCCAACTCCATACGTCGGAAGCTGAGGTGAATTTTCTAAAAGCTATTGCCTCAGGTGCTGTCCATCTCACCGGTATTTTTCCTCCCTACAACCGAATAAAAACAAAAGGAGACATCACATCAAAATGGAATCATCATATTGCCATCATAGCATATAATAACCCATGCATTCAATGCGACAATATACGACCAGAACATTAAAGAACATCAAAGAGTCATGATGGTATGATGATTCATGTATTTTAATTTGTATTCTCTCCACGATTTTTATTTTCTTCATCTCACTCTCTCATGACTCGTTCGTTCCCATTTCTCTGGTCGCCTTGTCGGAAAACAGAACAAAACAAAAAAGCAAAAGAGACAGCTAAAACTGTCATGTAGAAACAATTTGTAGGACATTTACCCTCGTCGTGTAAGCTCCTTCCGTAGCAGATTCAATTTCTCTGGATAGACCAAAGTCTGCTATCTTGCAAACAAGCTGAGAATTCACTAGCACATTCCTCGCTGGAGTAGTAGTAGCGTATAGTATGGGAATATACGAGAAATACATGAAAAAACACAAGAAAAATATGAAACAATCATTATTATTATTATCATCATCATCAAACAGAAAATTATTCTCCTCCACCCGTCCACTCATCTTCATCTCCGTGATCATCAGTCATAATCATATAAGGACGGTGGTTTGGTTTGGTTTTTGGTAGTGTTGTCTTTCTCGGATGGTTAGTAAGAAAGAATGTCTGTGTGTGTATGAAATTACGCTTTGTCATATTTTCTTGTCTACTTGAGTTTGTTGGGAACACTACACGAGTTTTTAGAGGTGATTACATGACGTTCCTTCACTAAAAAATCTCCTTTACGTCTCTAGTTCCTTTTTTCTGCTTGCTGCACTCATCTAACATTTTTCGTTTAAAAATGCAATACGAAGCATTAATGTAATGTAATGCGTATGGAAATATTATGAGGCACAGGTGGAATTATTGTTATTGTCCTTTTTTCTTCTTTTTTCTCAAGTATTTTCCTCTTCGTCTCTCTCACAGTCGTCATCAGCGTCGTCTTACAAGATAGTCAAGTCATAGTCTAGTGGTTATGACTTGGCAGCAAAAAGTGGATACAGTATAACGATATTTTTTGGGGGAATTTGTTTTTTAAGTTGAGAGATGAGGGAGAAGGAGGAGAACAAAGTGGTTTGGCTTTGTATACAATATTGTTTTGCTTTTTTTTTCTGTATGGTTATGGTAGCTCACCTGCCAAGTCGCGATGAACATAATTCATCTCTGACAGGTACTGCATGCCAGCTGCAATACCACGGAGCATTCCTACCAGTTGAATGACTTGAAACTTGCCATCGTTTGCTCTGAGAAATGTGTCCAAAGAGCCATTCTCCATATACTCCGTGATGATCATTACCGGGTTCGACTTGGTAACGACTCCCTGAAGGAAGATAACATTGGGATGTTCAAACTGCCCCATTATACTGGCTTCAGTGAGGAAATCCATTTTGCACTTGTCGGAACTCCCGGGTTTCAAAGTTTTTATAGCCACGTCAATTTCCGTTCTGCCGGCTAAGCGTAACTTGCCCTTGCATACGTCTCCAAACTCCCCTCCGCCAATTATCGCTTCAATACTGATACAGGAAGCGTCAATTTCTCGAGCAAATTCCCTCACCGCTTGATTGGGATCTTCGTAGGTGTGAGGGTCGATGTAGGTTCGACTCCCTAGATGGTTGAACAGTGGGGTTGTCACTGTTTTGAAAAAAAAAAACATTCAAAAATTAGGTACATACAATACAATCATATAAACAAGGTATGCATATATTACACATTTCCCCTGCTTATCTAACGTACATCATTATCTTTCCCCGTCACCATTCAGATTTCATAGTCATGCTTAACTGAGCTCAAAAACATTACCGTTACTTTTTTATAAAAACAAATTCTCATATTATTTCGCCTGTCTCTGTCTACCAATTCTTCATCTTCACGAAGACGACCGACGATGATGATGATATTATTATGCCCATTCAATTGCCATGCTGCTGCCCTTTCAGTCTGTCTGATCGCACTTCTTCGACCATATCACATTATCATTTTGATTCCTTTATATATGTATATAGTTTTAAGCCTCCCATTTTCTTCGAATGAATATATAATATCACATCATCCTTATCATCATTATGATTATATTTTTTCTCCCTCTCTTTCAAAATCTTTCTTCTTTGGTCACAAACAAAACAAGGCAGGAGCACCAGAATTACTAGACTAGAACCAAACGGAGTCTTCTCCTTTTTGCCTTATTCTCTTGCCTCTTGTTCTGCTGAACAAGTTTATGTCATGCAGAAATAAGGAGACCAACTCTTTGCAACTCACATAATATTTTTTGTATTGAAAAGAAAAGACGAAAAAAAATCATTATTGCTGAGATCTTCGTTGTTGTTGCTGGCTTTTATAAACTTGTACTTGTTGCAGTAGTCGACAACAAAGTAAAAGCATTTTTTATGTTATGTTACGTATTATATATCAACTCAATGTTTAATGCATATATTTTTTAGATCAGAATAATAAGAAAGATGGACAGTAGAGCAATGAAAAAAATGGCCATGAACATATATGTATAAAAGATTAGCACCGAACCGAGATGATGTTCTTGTTGCTTATATTGATGATCATGATGATGATGATGAGATGAGCCAATCTTCTTCTTGTTTCGATTGAAATGTTAATATAATATTACTCGCTGCTCATCATAATCCAAAAATTCAAACTGGATTGCTCACCCAATCTATTAAATGTGCACCTGCTTTTTTGACAAGTCTGAAACTCAAAATCTTTGCTATATTGCCTCGTTTCTTTGCTGTTCGATGAAGAAGAGATGATGTTGATGATGAACCCCAATAAGGCTCACAACCATACAAACCTTCATCATTATCATCGGCAACAATATCGGACCGTCATTTTCATTTGAATTTATTCTCAATGTAAGTATGCTTGTTACAGTAGTGGTTTTTTTGTTGTTGAGCAGGCATAAAAAATTGACTACAGACTCATATGATAATCCGCGCAAAAGTTGTGGCAGCAGATTTCAAGATTTTTATAAAAGATGTGATGCGATACAATATACAAGAAAGCATGTCCTTTCCGTGAATTTTAATTGCATGCTGAGGAGAATCAGCAAAAGAAGAAAAAATCACATCACAATGCAATGCTCCTTCTTTTTTCTTCCATTTTATTCTCTCTTTTTTTCTACTTGTTCCCAAAACCGGATAAGGTAAAGAGAAGAAGCCCAATAATAATGCAGAAAGGTCGTGGCAATAATCCTCTTTGGTTAATATATGTGTAGTGTGTGTGTTTTATTATCATTATTATAAAGAAAATATATGCATAGATGTTAGATGCATAACCTTATAAAAAAAAGTTTAAAAAGTCAATGAGAGGGGGTGACGAGTTAAAGAGAGAGAGAAAAGTATGAAAAAGAGGCAGAGATGAACATAAAGTTTGAGTTGGTATATTACATAGTTCATCATGTAATCACCATTATCATCATGGTCATCATGATCATTGTCTTCATCTTCACCAACCAACCTCGTGAAAGAAGACGATCAAAGAAAAATGATGATAATGAAAAAAGGTAAGTTCACGACAGGATCAGGACTACTGGGTCGTTCGTCGTGGGTTTTTGATAAGTTAAAAGTAACCCAGACTTTAAAATTCAGATAGACATTGCATACGAAAATACCAACAATGCATCTATCTTCTTTTTTCTCTTCTGGCCATTCAAAAAACAATTTCTCAATTTTCAATTCAATCATAATAAGAATGCCATAATATAATAATACCATCAATCCACTGAACTGAACGGACCAACATTGAACATCAGAAGACAATTTGGGCAATTGCATACCAGGCCATAAGGATTTTGATTAGATTTTCTCTCCTCTCTGCCTGATCGGCAGCTACTGCCATACCTGATTCTACTGAAAGCTTCAATTTTTTAAAAACAGACGGAAAATATATAGCCTCTTTTTTGGTCCTCTCTGTTCAAAACTCTGAGAAGCGATAAATTTAATGACTACGTTTTTTAATGAATGGAGATAAATGAGAATGGATAAAGAGAAGAACTAGTAGTAAAGTAAGTATGGTATGTTAGTAATAATCATAAAAAAGGTAAATGGTGGTAATTCAAGTAAAGTAAAACTGATTATTATTACACACTCATACATGAGTTTTTAAAAAGAAATTCTTATGACAAAATGGTAATAGGGGAAAATGTGGCGAGCGAGAGAGAGAGAAGAAGGAAGAGAGGGAGAATGGATAAGTAATATACATAAATGTATATGTAATATGCGCAGTTAAGTTTGGTTTCATGATCATGAAAATGTGAGTTTTTGGTGAGTAGCTGGTCAAATGAGGCGTATCATCATCCTCCACCGACGAAGAGATGAAATAATGACTATCTTACTATCCCATTTTTTTATTCCTTGTTAACCTAAACCTTGCGGGTTTTGATATAGGGGTTATCATGTGAAGATGAAGTCGCTTTATTTTCTGGTACACACAGAAATGGCTACTGAGTTGGCTGTGGCTGGGATAGTTTTTTTTTATTATTTCTCGGGAGAATATTTTATACCCAAAAAGAAAACGCAACCAGAGCGGATACACAGAGATATGATTTTTATGATGACGATTGTATTACCGCTACCACCAGTACCACCACCGAAAAGCTTGGCTTTTTTGTGAACTGTTTTTTTGGGCATTTTGTAGATAGTGGATGATCATGATCAGCGGTTTTCTTTTCTGGGGATTTTTTTGTCACTTACTCTTAAGAATGGCGGCATTATAACTGGGGAAAGTAGCAGGGGAGCCCATCGGGGATAGGAGGTCTATAGGGGAAAAAGAAGATAAAAATAGCAAACGATTAATTTATTTGACACTTACTGTAGGTAACGACAAGACCTGGTGTGTTGTAGAGACACCAAAAAAAGAAATAAGAGAATCCACATCATTATGAGCAGCAGCAGATAGAGAGGAGATTGTTTTGAGCGTGTGTGTGTCGTTTGTAGATTGCAGGTCCAATTTTTAAGAGAAGAAAGTAAGAGAAGCAGTGACAACGACAACAGCAGCAGTAATCATCCGCCCCCAATAACAACAACAACCCCATTTAGAAAGGTGAGGTGTGTGTTTGGAATGGTGGTGGAGAAGAAGAAACGGGTAGCAGGAGCGGCAGCAGCAGCAGTTTGTAGAGCAGAGGAGGCAGCAAGATGAGAAGAGATACACGAGCACACACACAATATAGTTTAAGCAGAAGTGTAGGAGGATGAGAGAAGAACATGTGAAAAGATAACATTTCATGATTTACTTTAATACACTGACAGGCAGATAAGTCCCTGTGAAAGCATCAATCACGATTTACTAGAGTAGAAGAAAAAAAAGTAAACTATCTACAAACAAACATGGCTAACTAAACTTAACGAAGCGAATAGACAAAAAAACGACAAAAATTTCAGTAGACAAGAAGCAAGGCAAAGAGAGAAAGAATCTTTTTTGGTATAAAGCTAAATAAATATAAATCTCTCTTTCTTTCTTCTTTACACACACACACAAGTCAACACAATGAAACGTGCTTGGGCTTTTAAAAAAACAACGCTGTCATTGTCATCGCCATCATGACGATGATGATAATCATGATCACCAACCACTGCCACATACATCGACCACTAAAGACTCTCCAAACGTGAAATTGTCTAACAAACAGTCAACAAGGCAAGGTCATCTTCGTTATCGTTAAGTTTGTAACAAAACAGAAGTAAAAAAAGTATAAATTGAAAATGAAATTCCTTTTGGTCATCATTGTGATGATCATGATCATGTACTTGCATTGTTGACTTGATTGTTTATTAGAGGAAGGCTATGAGAG
Organism: Entomobrya cf. arborea Gr-Col-00668; assembly: GCA_034699025.1. Lineage (NCBI taxonomy): Eukaryota > Metazoa > Arthropoda > Collembola > Entomobryomorpha > Entomobryidae > Entomobrya > Entomobrya cf. arborea Gr-Col-00668. The sequence goes on from JAQIWN010000299.1 coordinate 28,976, forward strand.
GGCTTTATTAGGGATCAGTGTAAATACACCATGTGATCACTCACATGCATCAACGTCCTTAAAAAAACACCACCACCAGTAATTTTGTTACAATTAACAATGTAAAAAGAACAATTAAAAAGGGTAATAATAACAAAACAGTCATAAAGAGAACAAAAACATTGGAATATTATCGGATTACTAAAAGGTGATGAACACTTTTGTATTCTCATTTAACTACAAAATTAATTATGTATACTATATACGCATATGTAACTGGTGATGGTGGTGGTGATGCATTTTCAACACTGTTCTTTTTATTAATCCCAGAACCTCCTCCAAACTCCAAAACAAAACCAAAACAAGGTTTTCAAAGTGCTGGTTGTTGGCGGTAAGTGTTATTGCTTTTAAATGCACTTTTCAAGTCGTTTGCATTTACATAAGAATTTATTGCAGTGAATGTGGCTGGTGATGGAAATTAGGGAATTTAGGAAAACTGACTTTTGGGTTTTCTTCTGTGTGTGTGAAAAAGGAGACAAGAGATTTTAAACAGTGACGAGAGAGAAAAACAGAGAGAACACGGTCATTAGCATTATTGTTATTGCATACTCGCCTTCTAACTCTTTTTTTCGCCTAATGAACTTAAAACAATGCACATCACATTATTAGGAAAACATTAGGTTGCACAATAAATGCAAATGCAATGCAACATAAAACACAAATAGCTTGAATACTTTAGAATAAAATACGACTAGAAATAAAATGCATGCATAAAATGTCTGGCTTTTAGAATGACACGCACAAATGCAAGTGAGGAAAATTTTTTACAAAGCTACAAAATAATGCGTAAAATCGGGAGTTGTTCATAAAGCACGTGAATTGTAAGTGGAGAAAAAAGACTTTTGAAAATAAGGAAATTTGGAAAAATGTTGGTAAACAGTTCTTCGAAATTTAAACATCTTTTTATGGTAAAATTATTGATAAAGTTTTAAAAGGGAAAGGATTAGGAAAAATAAGGATACAAAGTGGCAATGCTGTTTTTTGTTCTTTCTTATGCATGCATAAGAAATGGGCAGTGATAATGGGAATATAAATATAATTACGCATATAACTAGACAGACACATAGGCAATTTAGAGAACACACATCTTTCAGCGACCAACAATTGCCGAGCCGAACTAAAGACGTGACACATAAGTAAAGAGACGCTCATTGTCAGAAGATCTAAATATCTAAATCTAAATACAATTGCAATTGACATTTCAAAAAAAATATGTCTACTATGCTGTGTAGCAGCAGCACCACATGCTCCATGCATACATAATTATTTCATCAACATTGACAACTCCGTTTTAGGTTAGCTGTCGCCGTTGGACGGACGACGGATAGATAGATGGATGGATGGAATCATTAAAATATCATCTAGTGAGGCAAAGAGGATAATGGTTTTATATTGGCATTGGTACTGCTGCATTATATTGTCATTCATTAAGCGTACAACAAGGCAAAAAAACTGAGACAAAACTTAACTCCATCATTTTCAACCCTTTTTTTCTCGTCTTTCAGTTTCAAGATCTTCTAAGACTACTTAACATATTTTTACAGAGAGACAAGCGGGAGCAACAACAACAGTAAACACAAAATTTTAAATACTAGCCAAACTATCAACTATGACTATTCAACTAGCTCTAAAAAATATGCAGATATACAAAAACATCAAACATGCCAAAGTTGCAGTTAAAATACAATACAGCAACTGTTGCGAGGATTCTTTTTTTTTTAAGAAAAAAACTATATACAAAGTTTATATTTTACATACGAAACACAAAACAAAAACGCGCGTAGAAAAACAAAACAGTTTGAAACTTTTTTTTTGTTCTGCTGGCTGGTGTATTAAAAAAGAGTATAAAGTGCGCATAACATACATTATCTATAGCAGTCTAGTAGTTTTAATAATAATCAAAGTAGAGAAGCAATGACATTTCTAAAAAACTACTAAACAAAACACACCAGTTACACAGCAGCAACAAGCAGCATGTCATCCGAGAACCACTCTATACCACCGCCACCATGATAATGATGATCAGTCTTTTTTTTTGTTAAAAAAGCAACAAGGAAGAAACTTGTATGTCGGAAAGGAAACTTGAATCGTAGGAATTCCTCAATAATAATATTAACAGCATTATAGACACATTAACATTACTTTAGTTAAAACATCAATTCACTTTTTTTCTCAAACTCAAAACTCTGCCTGGCAGCCAAGAAGAAGAGTTGAGTGAGAAGAAAAGTGAACAACTTTCAAGAAAATGACAACAATTGACAAAAAAAAACAAGAATATTTCATTGCTGCTGCGATGATGGTGGTATGAGTTGATAACGGCATGAATGCTGCCACTACTACTGCTGCTGGTGTTTTTTTTTTCTCAGAACGTGTGAGTGTGAGAGTATAAGTTATGCAGCATCAAGTCAAGAAATTCAAGAAGATGACAAAAAAAATGATTTGAAAGAATTCTTTCCTTACCTTCGTTATTGCGATACTCCAGTGTGTCGCAGTCACTTGGCTGCTTTTTATTACACTCGTCGCTACCTCGGCTAGAAAAAGCAAGACAACAAGATTTTCATTTTCATTAATGGAGTCCTCATATATTTAAGACATATATTATTACTTTAGCTTAACATGATGACTATAAAACTACATTATCAAAGCATTTCTCCTCTCCGGTAAAAAAAATGGAGTAGGTATGGTATGTGTAAAAGTAAAGTATGTAGTGGAAAAAGGAATGATGAGAATGAGAGCTGAGATGGGAAGAAAAAAAGGGGTAAAAATGGTAAATGAGCTTGATGACGATGATTATAAACGAAAGCAATTTTCTTCATTCTTGTCACTTTGCCTGCCTTGCTTGCTTGAGAGATATCTTCTTGGCTTCATAATAATAACGCCATAACCGTCACCGTGCATGAATACGTAATGTAAAAGGACACCAACTATCATGATTCATGGAGATCCAAAAACTAAAATATTTTGCCTGCCACTGTCATCGTCAACAGCCATGATCATCATAATCATCATCATGGTCGTCGTCGTCATTAGAAAAGGATTTTTTATTATTGGATAATTTGACTTTGTGTGGCATGCCAAGTAAGTCTATTGTATTTTGTGATGTGATAGCAGCAGCGGCGGTACGGTGGTGACGATGCAAATGTAAATGCAAATGTGTTGTAAATGGTAGCGTTTCTTTTTTGGGATACCAATTATTTACCCTAAATGCATCATTGAAAAAATCCCTTTTTATTTTCTCAAAGTGGCTCTAAATTTATAAAATTCCTTTCTTTAGAAAATAATTGAACAATAATTTGAGAGTAAGTGTGAGAGAGAGAGAGCCTTACTCATTCATCTCGTTGCGCCCTCGCCTCGCCGCAGAAGTAGAACCATCGACATAAATATTTTTATATGAATCATGTTCAAAGGTTTATGTTATGCACCTATTATACTAGTTTTATTATGATGTCACTCATCATATCACATATGTACATGAACATCTCAGCAATATGTTCATTTTTACTTTGGGATGTCCTCTAAAAAAATAATAATGCTTCCACTAAATTCCCTTCTTTTGAGTCAATAATAGCAAAAAAGGAGCTGAGCAGATCATCATTAAAAATGTGAATAAACTATAAAAACCTCAGACAAAAGCTAAAAACTACTGCTGACTATTTCACAAAAAGTTTTTATGCGATGTTCGTCTGTCTCTGTGTCTTGTCTTGACTGAGTTTTTGTGTAGGTAGGTAGGTATGTTATGCTACATTATTATTAAAGTATATTAAATTACATAATGGGAGATTATTTGCAAAAAAATGATAGAATTTACTATCTATTTTTTTTCTTGTTACATGTTTACATGGTTCTATCTAAACTAGAAATGGTTTTGGTAGCAAGTTGTTGGTTGTCGGAGTCGGAATGTGAATGCCTATTTTAATTTAACAACCCATTCTTCTCTTTCCAAAATCCAAAAACTACTCTTTCAACAAGAAAACAATACCGAAAAAAAATCCTACAAACTGAACCACTCAACAACTCCCATTTCGAAACAAATGCATACAAGACAAGGAATTTCATTTTATCTAAAAAAAATTATTACCACAGACAGAGAGGCAGGCAGGGACAAAGAAGAAAAAGGAGTAATAAAAAAGTCCACTAGCACCATTTTGCATGCATGTATCACTCACTGCATTGTTGTCTAATATAATTTATATTGAATATAATATGTCTATATACTTGGTTTGCTTGTACTTGAACACTTTTGTACTTGCACCAACACCTGTGTCAGTTGACTTGACTTAATAGATCTCATTTGAATATACAAGGACCGGAATGAGAGATACAATAAACATCACGTACGGTGGTAATCATCCTGCTCTAATGGCGATATTTTAAGTGACTTGGTTTCTCTCTCTCTGAGAGATACAGAGAGAGAAACTGAAACAACTAAAAGCTTGTTTGGGAGCTTTAAATTTGAGAACTAGTGGTGGTGGTGGTGGTGAAGAGACAAGGAAGAATGAGACAAGAAGATTTAACAAGTGAGAAAAGGAAAACGAGATAAAAAGGATGAGACCAAAGAGGATGTATAGGATTTAAGGATAAAAATGGTTTTGTATAGTAAAGCGGTGGTGGTATTTAGAGATATATCTTTTGAGGAATGCTGTGTTGGTGTGTGTAAAGATAAATATAAAATGGGTAATAATAGTAATACGACAACTTCTTGACTTACCCACGGAAGAAGAGAGCAGCTGCGATACAAAGGAAAACGAGGACGAGTGCGACAGCCACCGCAATGATGGTAATTAATAGACCTTGTCGACTGTAGTCCTCTTCCCCAACCATTTGCATTAGCTGTCCAGTGCGTTTATACACCACCGGCGAAAACTCACCCCAGCCCGAGACTGTCTTTGCTCTCACTTGAAATCCATACTCAGTCTTTTGCTTGAGATTCTCAAACTTGTATCTAGGCTCTTTGCTCACTGTTTTCACAGAGGAAGCATTCGCTTCCCGTCCTTTCATGAAGTAGCGAATCTCGAATCTTTCTAACTCGTTAAAGGGATCCTCGGGAGCTTCCCATTGGAGTGCAATCTCTGTGGCCGTGATACTCCCAACGCGAACATTGGAAATGGAGCCAGGAACGGAAGCGTCCGTTGTAACGGTGATTTCCACATACTCGGGCTCACCTAATAATACATTTGTTAAGCAAAAAAAATATTTTAAAATGTTCTGATGCACTCATTGAACCTGCACAACAATGCAATAATAATTTGTCGACCTACCTGCCATAGCCGTGACACCATTAATAGAAAACACCTTAAAATGGTATTGGGATACAGGGTTGAGTCCGCTAATTGTGATGCGGGTATCATTGAAACGATCCGTATTTGGATTGTATGAAACTCCATAGCTGCAGCTGTCACATCTCACACTATAAAAATCCGATAATATCCTTTACAATCTGATTTCTAATTACACTTAACACCATTATCATAATTACTTAAATTACTTACTTATACATCACATCCTCCCTTCCCCCCAAAAATTTGGGTTCACTCCAAGAAAGCTGTATAGTAGATTGGTCAGCAAAACTAAGCGAAAGGTTTTGTGGAGCAGAGGGTGGTTTGGTGCACTTGGAACTCGGGGGATCCTCGTTCGCCCTATAATACCCAGTATTACATCTACAAACAGCGCTTCCAGAATAAGGAGCTGTACTGTGTTCGGGACAACTGACGCATCGACCTTCCCCAGGAATTGCATTATATCTGCCGGGTGGGCATACTGTATCAGGAAAACATAAAAGTAAAAAGGATTAAAGGAAAAAATTAAATTAGAAGTGTCTGGTGAGCCATGTATAGTAGCTGTCATGTCATGAGAGAAAAAAGGATTGATGCATTGTCCAAGTGTCACCATGATTTGAAGATCACACGTAACATTTCTTCATGTTCTCTTATTTATTTCTCGTTTCATTGCTCCCTACTTTCCACTCCTTTTTTATATTCCAAGAATATCCTATCTGATTTAAGAGGAATTTTAATTCTCCCTAAAGCACTCTGATAAAATCAACCGATCTCTTAAAGGAGAAAAGGAGCATGATGGTTGATTTGATGGAGTTGGAAAAACTCACATGCACTCGCTCACTCACACAAGTGCTCTTTCAATTTAAACGATGGAAAATATACTTTTTTTTAAAGGAGTCGTTGCGTTAGGCAGGTAAAAAAAGACGTGCCTTTGATCCATTACCATTACGTTAATAATAAAACGAAAAGTAAAGTGGACATTTTTATGTTCTTTTTTATTATTTCTCCCCGTGTCTTCTTTTTTCTCATCTCTTTTTCTTTCTATTTATTAGAGTTCTCGAAGAGAGGGAACTATAATACGAATGCTATGTTTGCCTGTATCTCGTCCGTCGGCCATTAGCTCCTAAACGGTTAGGAGTTTTGGAATTTTGTTTTTTGTGATGAGGTTATGCAAGACAACACTTGAACACAAGGTATAAGAGTTGACCCTTTAACCCTAAGGTCAAGGCAAATTTTCTATAACTCGTTGAAGTTAAGAATTTAAATGCTGAAACTTGGTCCTCTGGGGCAATTTAACACGTAGAATCTGAATCCGAAGTCCGATTTAAGATTCGAAAAACTAAATTGGTGAAAAATGGCGGGAAAGTTTAAAATTTCGAATTTTGAGGTGAAAATTTGTTTCAAGAGGGATTTCAGGTGTAGGTGTAGGTGTAGATTACGAATCTAAAGTCTAATTTAATTTTTTTGTTTTAATACGAGAACTCTATATTCAATCGTTACAAATAGTTCATTTTTACTGTTTTTGCTTCAGCTAGATTTCTACTATTCTGTACGCACAAGGAGAAAATGGAAAAAATCTCCATGCAATTTTATGTGTATGAGCACTGTATTATAAGCTTTCACTTTACTTACCATTGCATGTTTGAGCACCATGATCAGCTTCAAACCCAGGCTTACATTGACACCCCCCACTCATCAAATACCAAGATCCATCTCCTTTGCAAAGGTGCCTTGGCTCACTGATTTGAATTGCATCATTTACACATTTTCCTTCCGCTTGCTCAATTGATGTCAGCTCGCGACCGGTTGGCGTGGCCTTTTAGGTTAAATTTAATTTTATTGAAATACTGAAACTTCAAACAAATCTTTGTTTAAGAAATTAATTACTACCTTAAAGTAAGCAAAGCTTGCTGTGACTTCTGGGCAGCTAATGTAGTAAACTTTGATGGCAAGCAGAGATATGCAAGCTCCTTGATCCCTAAAAAGAAAGAAGACTTGAAATAACAATAATCCATCATCATATGATATAAAGTTACGCATCTTCTTTACCTGAATGCAAAGTAAAGACCTTTTTGGGACACAGGAACACTACGGACCTCAGTATTGATGATTACCTACAAGCAAGAAATTTCAAAATTTGCCATATAATTACTTTTATTAAATTTAGCCCTTAATTAACCTTAATTAACCCTAATTACCTCGTTGTTCAAGGTAAAGCGACCCTCGTCAGCAGCAATTTTGTCGATAAGTATAAATTCATTAAATTCAGGTTCTTCATTCGTTTTGGCATTAAACTGGAAATAAAGAAAATTTCGAAATTTCAGAGAAATGTTTAATTTTGACATTAAAAATGGTATAAAAATGAGATTTTAAAGTACCTCGTAGTATAATAAACTAAAGGTCTCTTTACAAGACAGAGCCGTTCCTAAAAAAAGAATCCAATAAAAACATTTTTACTAACTAACCAAACCGGAAGTTTGTCTAGAAATGTATATAAGAGTGAATTGCTAAATACCCGGAAAGAGATTGCAATCTCTCATGCTGAACTGTATCTCAATGTAAATGCGATTTGCTGGGCCCCTCTCAATGAAAGGGGTCCACAGCCAATTGTTCACGTTTTGGTAGGCGACATCACAGACCACGTAAGATCTCCAGTTTATCCCTTTGTCAAAGTTTGTGAAACTTTCTTCGATCCACTAAAGAAAATGTAAAAAGGAAGAGTGAGCACAGACATGAAAGAAATTGAATGGGATCACAAAGAAGTGCGGAATGAATGAAAATTGAAAAAAATATAGCAATGAACTTCTTTTCAATAAAAAAGAAGAGCAAACCAAATCATTGTAAGAAATGGTCTATTTTCCTTCTTTTTTTATAACAAAAGCTACATTACATACGTACATTCGTGGATACATACAAAAATATATGCATCCCCAAAAATATGGACGATTTACTTTCCTAAAAATCTCTTTAAATATTTTACTTGCTTTTCCCTATTTTCTGAAGTTAAGTCACTGCTACACACATTAGCAGCATAAATGTCAGTAGATATATTATTCATCAGTCACATTTCACAGTTTTCATTTATTTTCTGTTTCTATTAAAATCTAATTTACTACATTTCCTTCCACATTTACCACAAACGTAAAAAATCGAGGCTCAGTCGAGTTGAGTCAGTAAAAAGGAAAATCAAAATCCTTCTCATCATACTACCACCACAGTTTTTACTGCCAATGTAACGTTTCCAGTAAAGGGAACACACAGGAAGAGCGAGTTCCTTCATATATCAATGTCATTATTATCGTTAACTTTATTTTTTTCTTCCAAAAAAATAGATTTTTTTTTCACGTAGTAGTGGTGTAGTAGTAGCTCGTAATTGTTTCACCAAAAAAGGTTTCTGACAGTCAACTAGACAGATGGATATTAACGAGAGAAAATATATTGGGAAAAAGCAAGGTGAAAATATAGCCAATGTGTGTGCAGAGTGCATAACTAATATATGTGGAGTGCACATGTGTACGTCCACATGCACACGTTAGACAGATTCAGACCAAAAGAAAAAAATAAATTAGATATTGGAGGAATTTTCACACAAGTAGTAATCACACAACATCACACATTCTTACCCCTGGAGTTTGAGCATTGGGTCCTTGGGGATATTGGTGCCATGCTAATGAGGATTCTTGGGTTGTGTCCAGAAGAACCACTGAAATGTAAAAATTTCCCATTAGTTTTACCTTTCTTGTAATTACCACATACATACATCTTTCGAAGAATAAGCTCTCATTTTCATCTTAAGTACACATCACATCACGTTATTCCTATTGATCATCGACCTCATCATGATCATCACCCCATCACCTTAAACCATTATTGGATATTGGCTCATTTACAATGAGTTGCGTGAGTACCACATGAGTTTTTGGAGAAAAAATAACGTTTTTCCTAAAAGGGGATCATTATGATCAATAAGAAGGGGGACTGTTTGGTGACTATATGACCTATGGCCTATTAGCCTCGTGCCAAATAACATTAAAAGTTATTACAACGAAGAACAATAATGTGT
>JAQIWN010000300.1:0-38345 GCA_034699025.1 Entomobrya cf. arborea Gr-Col-00668
AATCACAGAAATGGCTCGGAGCGCTGTTCATGACTCCATGCATCAAAATAACATTGACTACCAAATAAACGTACCAGGGTCATTAGTTTTTATAATTATTGTCAAGCCCATATTTTCCATCCCTCGCTTTTCTTGGTAAACCATAATGTGAAAGAACAACTTATGTGAACAATATATGTATGTATATATATAAATATCTCTGAAATATCTTGTTTTGAGTACGAAAAGGGGAAATAACTGATTGGAAAATGGACTGGGATATCGTTTTTTCACTTTTCAGATTCTAAACGTGAGTGTCCTCACACTATTTCAAGTATTGTTGCTAAAAGTCAAAATGAAAATTTTAAAATCGCAGAACATGTAATTTTGAGAATATGCACAGGTCACAACATTTCGAAAAACTGTTCGGTATGTAATGTTTTACCGTGTAGTAAATAGTAGCATATTCTGTGAGAAGAAAGCATTGCTACATGGTATCTGACCGAAATAGGGCCAGTTAAGTTGTCAGTAAATAAAACTATCGACTTCGTTGATGACTTCACTATCCTTTTGATCTGCACATCAAAGGATTTTTTGCCAATACTATTTTTAGCTTATCCACTTGCTCCTCGGAATTCATATGGGATAATATGTAGATATTTTAGTGCCTAAAAATCCAGTCACATATTTCTGCTGAAGGTGGTATCGTGCAGCCCTAGAGTTACTAGTATATCCCTCAACACATTTACAACGTAAAGTCTATCCAGTTTTCAATGCTTTATTGGAATAAATATATAAAATTCCAATCTATCGACTATACTTTCAACACACCCTTTTGCTGATGAGTGACATGTAGAATGAGGATCGATCATGTTATAAAAACGAAGTTGAGTGGAGTGTACATTCTATAAAATAAATCTCTCATAAAACAAATATTTGTGATACTGTACAAGTGTCGTTGTTTAGTGTGATTTAGGGATTATGATCAAAGTAACTTCATAAACATTATTTACAAAACACATTTAAAAATGTACAATAATGTTAATGCCACAATTCAATGAATAAATTTATATATTTTTTACTGCTACAACGTGTGCTCTTTTGAAAACAACTTATTCCAGAAGAAAGAGTTATTAATACCTTTTATACTTAATACTCACCCTTATTTAATTCAAAACATTTATTAGTATCCATTTGATAAAACTGGAAATTCCAGGTAATAAATAACCTGTCACTATTCAGAGTCATCAGAGAGCTTGAGTATGCATAAATGTTTGTTGGAAGAAATTGTTGATTGTGGATTCAATAATAGGCACTGGAATTGGAGTTGATTAAGATATCGAGAATGACATGCATTAGGCATATGATTTTTCGATCAACTGTATTAAAACATACGCCTTGAATCTGCATCAAAAGCAAACCGAATGCCAAGTTAAAACTTTTTTTAATCGTGAATGTATCTATAAAAAATGAGATGAATAATTTATCGATGCAAGTTTTTTTTTAAATGACGATGCTATGTCAGTAGTTGATGTGTAGCGTAAGTCCGGGCTGGTGATTCATTTTAAAACTTCCGAGTCCAATGTCAAAGACGGCCAAATTTGGACCTGTAAACATGATGAAATGCATTAAATGTATAAGCACAAGAACAAAAGTATTTCAAAATATTATTCGTGAGTCATTTTAAGTTGATGTAATACATTTTTGCTAGATGAGATGAGGTATAAAAACTCTATACCAAAAGGCTCAATATTTAGAACACTTGTATTCTAATCACAATCACATCAAAACATGACAGTGAAGTCCTTCATGGGAGACAATCTATTTACAAAATCTTTGTTTTTTTAAAATACGTATTAGTATTAGTACGCAATACGCATTTTGAAATAGATACATATGTACATGTACCGAATACAAAATTATTGTAGTCCACATCAGGACATAAATGTAGCAGAGTGAAGTGAATCACTTTTAACCGCTTGTACATAATGCATAACATTTAATACCAGTACCAACAATAATGTGGTGTTTAGAATTTGAACATCTTAATTTGTTGACAAGTTATAACCTTTTGCCATTAAAACGCTGTCTTAAGATTGGTAAAGAATAGAATAACCAAGTACGCTTGATAAGTGTAATGATGACATTGTTTATGTACAAAATATATTTAAAACTTGAAGAAAACTAAAAGTGAATGAATGAGTTCATTTATTGCATCATCATCATGCATGCATATATTTCGTGTCTAAAGCAATAAATGGAGATCGCAGATGACAAGACAAAGAGTTTACGAGAAATGATTGAATTGCACGCATGATGCCTGTAAATTACTCAGATTTATGATTTAGTCTATTTAACTTTATTCACCATGCATGCATTATTGTCAATGCCGGTGCAAACTAATCTTTGATAATGAGTGGCGTTTATGAAGTCACAATAATCTGATGTTTATGTTGTTGATGATTCTTCATGAATCACGTTTGTGGTATTTCGTGCACACTTTTGTCACATTACATTTAAATGCTTCATTGAGTTTAAAACAACAATCGAATATCCAATGTGACAGCTTTGTGTGGTGTGGTTTTATATGTAGCGTACCATATCATCATGATACACCTCGTAATTGTTATGATGTGCTTACACACCCAATTTGCTGCAAAGATAAATGGAGTTGATACGCTTTAAATATTGTGTAGAAAAGTTCCCACGGAATAATAAAGATTTTAGCTTTCAACAAAGTGCATAAAGTACAGTATGTAAATTTCAAATACGTGATGATGACAATGACACTCAAAGTAAATTGAAAATAACCTTGATAGTCGACATTTATTTCATGCAATAAAATCTCGCTAAGAGAGGCGTTCAACTGGATATATATTTCTACTATATAGATCAAATTAGATTTAATCTTTTGTTATTTCTAACGCAATTATATTAGTAGTGTTTTGCGGTGAGAGCATTATATATGGAGTAATACGAATACTGCTGTTGGGCTACTGGTCTTACTTTTTCCATTGCACAATAACTTAATTAGGTCGCTCCCTCTTTCCACGCTGATTAAGACATTTCCTTCGTGATGACATTCATCACGATGAGGAATGAGACGACCAAACAAGAAATATCTGAGATCCCTCTAACATAAATACAGGGTTGTATGTTGTTGTTATGTTAGCCTGTCTGTTACCGGCCTTGAGGTCATTTTTGTTAGCTGTTATACGAAGAAAATGAATGGGATTTGTTTATCCTCTTGTTCCGTAATCAGTTTATCTTGAAGTATAAACGAAATGAAATCAAATGCGAATGAGGCTGTACTTTTTCTTATAGGTAAACCTGAATAAAAATATACAAGACGTTGGTTCGGTGAACCGCTTATTGTAAAAGAGAAAGAAAGAAATGCCAAACCGGAGACATAACAAAAGTTACTAATACAACTATGTAGTGCATGGATATCTTGATGGCTTTCCAAGTTGCTTGTTTGTGTGATGATGTGATCAGTGGTGAGATCATATCTCTAGACGACTGTCTAAGGTCTGTGTGCAGTGTACACATTAATGATCTGCTGTGCTTTTCTAGAAGGGGAAACGATAGATAAATGTAGCTTCTGGACTTAATCTTATAAACAAGTCATTATTATCGAGTTTTGAGAAAGACCTACATGGAAATAGAAGTAAGCATGATTAGTATTCATTCAGTATCTATCCATCAGCTCTTCTTTTCTACCTATTATTCTCTCTGCACTTTCTTCAGAGTTACGCTGTCCTGTAATCAAAATCTATGTGCTTATAAAAACTTGCTAATAATTATGTATAGAGATGTGAGATACACACACTGAATGAATACTAATATTCAATTAAGAGAATAGAATGAAGAAAAGAATTAATTGATTAACTCTTTTATCATCATCATGGTTCACTTCATGTACTCTCAAGTAGACTTGTGTATCAAGCTTGAATTCAGCTAAAAATCATTAATGTTGTTTTCTTTCATTAAAACTTTCACACACACAAGTACACAATTAATGATGAAAATCGTCAAATTTATATCTGTAATCGCACGACTTTTTTTTAAATGTTAGCTTTGTGAATTAATTAAAAGAATGAGCTTAAAACTTGTTTGTACATTTTTGTGTGTTCATATCTCAATCTATCTCAACCAGTAATGTTAAACATGGAATATAACTCAGCATGAATGACTTTGGGACTTCACGTCTGCGCCTTCAAATTCTTTGATTATAATATTCACGAATAATTGAATAACATGTAATTTTGATTTTATTTCTTTTATTTTCAGGTAAGAAAATTGATCTATTGGCATTTTTAGCTGAGGAAAACGAAAGAAGGAAGATATTATAGAGACATTCAATTTGAACTTGTATTCAATGATGACAACAAAAAATCACATCATTATAACGGAAGTGACCCACAGAGACTTCATGAAATAGTAAAAAAGTATTTTTTATAGCCATAATACATAAAAACGAACAAAAATTACAAGGTAATACATTGCCGACATTCACATTTACTATTTTTTACTTGAGAAGTATACCAGTAATTGAAGGGTTACTTTTTGTGATGTTTTTAACAAAAAACATAACAATTACTAGTATTTCAAACAACAGTAGTTTTTTTTCAAATAAATGACTTATCATGATTTATAACCACGTAGTAAACTCTCCTATCTTTGCAACTTTGAATTACAGTGGAACATGCAAAAACTCTTCTGACTTTGCTTTTCCGTATAGTTTTTTTATTAGAACATTTGTAAACATTGCATTGAATTCGACAAGCAACGTTCTCATATTTAATTACAGATTAAAAGATTGAAGATGATTTACAGTTACGCATTCAACATTCAACTACCTATGTAGTGCGTTTGTTGGTGTTTGTATACAAAGAGTAAACAAGCTAATAAATGAAAGAGCACCGTAATACATAACAAATGAAAAAATGAATTGGTGTAGACAGTCAACGGACACGGAGGTCTGGGCTCATTACACTCTACACCTGTCAAAAGTCAAAATTTAGTCACCCTTAAATCGCTGTTTGCACAATTCTCAAACTGTAGAATATAATCAGAGGTTTTGCTAAAGCTTAAAAAATAAATAGACTTTGCCTGTGCTCTATTCAAAAATTCTCTTTCGGTAGAGTTCTGTTTCTGTCTGAAAAGTCTGAAGAAAGAAAAATACTGTTCATTTTTACTGATGTAAAATGCGTGCGTGTGGTAAATATACGCTACAATTTCGCACATTTTCTAGCAAAAAAAGTTGATGAATTCCGTTGGTCATGTTCGTGATATACTGCAACCAAAAAGTGCGAAATCTCAGTTTACAGCCACGGTAATAAAACCCCAAATCCTCGGATTCAGCCTAGTTTGTTTTGCTGTTTGCATCAGTAGCAAAATAAACCATATTTCTCAATGTTAACTTTTCTGTACTCTCTGACTCACCAAACAAATAAAGCAAACGAATATATCCAAAAATTCAGAAAAGCCTTCAAATAACTAAGTTTTGCTAGGTAATTCCATAGCGGTTTACTCATTTACGTTTCACTCTGCAATGCGTTTGAGTAGACAGACATATGTAAAAGGTAATACATTCATGCAACAGTGTGATCTATTATATTAATGTTATTTTTATGGCATTTTTTAAACTCAGTGACTTGCATTGTTTTGCTCACACTTTTAAGCATTATACATTTACATTTACCTCACTATATATCTAGATAAACCAAACTTGAATTGAACTCACTCACTATACTACCACCTTTCTACTTACAATTGGATTATGTAACGATATCGTGCTCACTGTCATGATAAAAAAAATAATAAATATTTTTCGGTGAAGTAACAATAGCATGTATGTAAAAACTTTTTTGCATGAGTATTTTCAATCTCTCGCATTTTTAACGTGCTCACAGAGTGCGTAGCTTAGCCAGCCAGCAAGGATAACGGAACAAATGAGAATATAACATAAATGTGATATTCTATAATAGTTATAATACCATAACAGTTACATAAGCCATAATACCAACATTAACTGAAAAATTGTAATGATTCGGTCAGTTTTTGTGTTCTATAATGTTAATTTTGAAGGCTTAGTTTTGTAGAAAGAACACTTTTTCGTCCATGAGAATACATAAAAATAGCATATTAACCTCTCTTCTCTCTTTTATCATCATGAAAAGTAAGCTTTAAAAAATGAGCCTCGATTTGTGAGAAAATCCGACATTTGAACATGGTTATTTGCAGACAAATCATTGTACCTAGCCTCTGAAATTTTTTTGCAATTTTTGCAGAAAACCGATTATATTGTTTCTTGTCACTTCTCCTTCGAAAAATGTAATATTTTTGTGACTTCCACTATTACCATTCTCGGTGCAGGTTCACAGGTATAAAAATATTTGTAGGGAGGGTAATTACACTTAATGTGATCACATTAGCTAGTTACTAGTTGCGCAAAAACTTGTACTGTGAGACAATGGGTCCTGCTTCAAGCAAAATGGCACAACCATAAATTTCATTCTTAGGTATACATTTTTATCAAAAAAAATATTCGTGGCAGTAAAAACGAAAGCTTGTTCCTTTTGTTTCACGAAGAATAGAACTATCGCAATATGAATGGCAAAAAATATATATTTCAAGAAATTTATGTAATACAAAAATTGATGGCTTTGCAGCAAAAAGAGAACATCGAATTCATTTCGCATACTTGGCAGTGCAGCTTGTTATAACAGTCCAGGGATCTCATTGAATTTTTAATGCTGTGATCTTGATGTTATCAGGAGAGCTGAGACCCGTAATATTTGGCATAATTCATTCATCATCATCATTATTAAGTATTTCAAGCACCATACATGGTACTATATTTATCCTAAAGGAATATAAGATGACTGGCTTATGAAAACATTTTAAGACCTTACGTGCACAGTATCATAATATACAACAAATATCTACGTAGAGTAGACTTGCAGCTCTGAGATTGCGTGTTAAAAATATTAGTTTAGTCGTAATGTAATAGTTCTAATCACTGATGGACAACGAGATATGGATTCTATTAATTCAATTCCATAACAGAAAGGAGGTTGAGGATTTGCTTCTCCGAAAAAAATCAGGGCCTAGATTAATCTAAACTCACTTTTACTTTCTCATGACTTGATGTACCCATAGGCAATCTTTTGCATAGATAGAAGCAGAAGGTCTTTGTTACGAACATATATTTTGTGGGCTATTATGTATGACACATACCTCCATCAAACCTGAAACTATACTGCTCACCAAGCAAGTCTCATCGCATTTCATACTTGCTGCGTTATTATTCATTTTTCAAATTGAATTGGTGCAGAGAATCACAATGAATGCCGTATTTACGCCCAAAGCTAAATGCATGAAAATTATGCGAAATTGTGAGCCCATCTACTTAGGAAAAAGAATTGTTTGCCGTTTGCCATGTATCATAATCGTCTCCACCATTATTATCAAATCGGACTCTCGTTTTGTCTCACTTTTTCTTTCGTTCATTTGTAATTTTGCAACTCATTCACTGTTGTGGCATAAATGCCGCCATTTTACATAACTTACAGGCGGTAATCATTCTACTGTTATTGTACTATTATGTATTATTCACACTTTCAAAATTACATTCCATTTTAATATTATCAATTTCATTATTGAAAATGAAAAACTGTGATATGTGATGAAGCATGAAGGCTTTTCGTTAAAACCGATTATAAGATTATGAGACACTTTGCTTATTACATGCATGTGTTTATATCTATGAATTTATATAAGTTTGTGCACTTTTTTGCGATATATATTTGCCAATATTTTCTAAAAAAAATATGCAAGTTAGAATCTGGATGGCTACGAGATTAAATCATACATTCTTTACGACACAGTTATCTTCTAAAGGACGAAAACAAATTTATGTAAAAGCATGAAATATGCATTTCGCTCCAAGGTAAAATTACTTGATACTTGTTCAGTAATCCAATTTAACTTGCAATATACATTAATAATAATAATACATGAAAAGGAAATACCACAGCAAACAACATAACGTAGTTTTGCCATTTGTAATTTCTACTATATCTCAAAAACAAATTACCTGTAGTGTGCGTACCTGCTAACTGGTAAATTCGTTAGCAAAGTAAAGCGAATATTCCAGTAGATTAAAGGTTTGACTTATTTAGATATGCATTATAAAGTTTTAATTCAACTTTAATTCAGTGTTTCATTCGTCATGTACACCATAATTATGTTGACCCAAAAACAAACAGAATGAAGACCTTGAAGTGCGCTAGGAATTATGCGGTTTTATTTTTGTTTGATTCAGCAAAAAAAATGCTGTATAATCGAAAAAATATGTAACTTAAAAAGTTAATTATTTAACAAGTGCAACAAGGGAAAAACCAGGAAATTGTTTAAATCGAAAGTTAATATGCATATAGTAATTAATGTTTGTGTTTAGGTAACTCAAAAGTATATTACTAAAAAAAATCCGATAAGAGATTCCAACACATTCTTACGAATATTTTATCTCACGAAGCCAACAAAATTTTGTAATCGTATTATTAATCACAAATTATATACAAATACAAGTACCAATTTACCAAGAAATTGAAATTTCCCCAAAACAATGGCATGCATCATTTGATTACATGTTTATGTTGTAATTGACAATTTTAAATTTTGTCCTCGACACGTATAAATGCTACATTAGTTTTATAAATTACAAACAATATTTCCAAAACAATTATTGAAGCGTTTCGAGAAAACTGCTTGTTTCTTCCCATTTTTGCATACATGTTTGTCAACATGACATAAACCTAAAAACAGAAAAAGCCTACGAGAAGTATCTTACTGAAATAATTAATGTATTCGTAACAGATCATTAAGTTTTAGCAGCATGCAATGACACGAATGAATTGAATAATATACCAATATTCAAAGCAAAAATGTAACATTTCAGATACCCTTTTCGTTCTTTGATACAAACATGAGCTTTTGAAAAGTGAAGAGTGCAAATAATGATGATTTCGATGCTACACAACATCCACTTGATATGAATGAGCCTAAAGAATTTTTTTTAGCTTTATGCTATTAAACTGAATTTACAGTGACTGGCACTGGCATGGCAAGTGTACAAGCAACACATTTTGGGCTTAAAGTGTGATTTCCTGTTACACATTTATTTCTCATGAAAACAATTTCGCTAATTCAGTCGACTGTGCCAAAAATGTGATTTAGTTGCAGTTGCTGAGTACTAAGTAAAAAGTACTACACACTACACCCGCAACGCAATATCATCAAAAATAAAGATCCCATAATACACTGTGTACGCAGCTGAAGTATTAAAAATAACCACCTCTCCTACATAATTCGGTTGAAGTTGTAAGGTAATAAGCTCCGACTTGACAAGCTTTTTGGTTGTACTACACGCAGCCAGCAATGTCATTTTTTTCACTGAAAAGATCTAGTTAAATAAATAATCATAATAATAACAAGAAATGTCGGTGTATGCGTGTACGTACTTGAACGCACGCACGATTAACTCGGTTGAAATGACTTGACGTGATTTTGAAGACGATCGTTGTCGTTATTTGTTCCTACTGTCGCCATATTATTATGATAACCATGATATATAACTATGGTTTACTTGAACCACCAAGTGAGCCAGCAGCTGTGATTTGGGCTATTTACCTTGTGCGTTATTCCTTAGCGGCAGTAATAACGACGGTAATTTTCATTACGAAGGAATTCATCGGCAAAATTTACAGGCTCATTATATTTGCTCTTGCACTCAATTCACTCTCTGCTTTGCTAACTACCCCAGTTTTAGTTACAAAAGCTATGAATTGGGAAAATTTCAAATGAATGAATTCACCCATATTCAAATTAACTATCTAGCGAAACTCAAACAAGTACGAATTCTACAAACATTGTGCTCATTGTCCAAATCGCCAAGAGCATCTTTTATCTATAACTTAGATAGCATTAATGTTTACACATAGTACAAATAAATTTATTAGAACAACGGTACTTTTGTTATAGAAAAGCAAATTTAATAAAAAAAAAGTCATGGCCGGATTTGTGCAAACAAAGTGCGTTTTTGTTCACTTGTCCGCACATCACAATCTCATCCACATCATCTCATATTATCGTCATACTTTCAGTCTATTTTATATTCGAGAGTACAAAAAGTAAATACAAATTACAGGCAGACCAACTGAAAACGATATCCAAAGTTATCGGCCAACGTAACGGCAGACGTAACGTATGTATGTATGTAGCTTTGTTCAAACCGTGCAAAAAAATTGAAGTTACTACAATTTGACAAGCAACATGTTTGTATGTTGGATGTACAAAGTATTTTTTGGTTGTTTGTTCGCCTGGTTGAAAGAGTAGCAGATACTAAACTGTTACTACCGACTGTATTGCTACTGATGTACGACAGTCACGGTGTAACAATGCAGTGCAATTTTTGTCACTTCATGTTGCTTTACAAAGACCATATTATTCACGCTTCATCATCATCCCCTGCATTTTCGACAAAAGACAACAGCGTTTTTCGGTGCAGTGAATCGTTTCGCCATTATTATTAAGTACCGCGAGAACGACAAGGAGACATAGACACTGGCACAATTGCGAACTCATATAGCATATCTGTCCACACTAGACACAGCTCTCATGTTATACTAACAATAAGAAAATAATTCCTTCTCTTTATAGTACTTCAGTTCGTTATAACAGTTTTCGTCACTCTTTCTCTTTCTGGCTCACTTGAAACTAGCTTATTGTTTACATCTTTATTCCACTTCTCCACCATTTAAATCACGAACATGCGTGGAGTTGCAATTCATTTGGATGGTTGCATTGCATTGTGTATCATTATCATTGTGACATGTCAAATACTAAAATGCATGTTTTATATTTTATGATATAATGTAGAATGTAAAAATGTATGTGCCATGAAAATTGGTATCTTCGTGCTTCTTCTCAAAATGTTACAACTAAACGTTATGTCCCCCTCCCTACCCCCTTATTCTTATTTTTTCGTGCTCTGATTAAGAAGTTGAATAAACATACAAAAAAATCTGACAACGCTTTAGTAAAAATAGTGGGAGTATTAATATTGTTATCAAAAAATATTTTTTCTGTTGAACCGACAATCATTTTATTGTGCCGTAATGATCAATACAATGATGTTCAGCTTAATAATAAAAAATAGACATTGATGTTGAATGAATAGCAAATTTAAAGCGAACTTAGCCACAGGCAAAAGAGTAAAACTATTTCAATGGTCACAACACAACTTGAGTGAGCATAAATTTGAAGAGGTGTAGAGAAGAACAACGGTTGTTGTGTATTGTAAATGAATTTATAGAAATATTAATCATATTACAGAATTTGAAATTGGCATTAATTTTTTCAAAGTATTGCACCCAGCATTTGATGATAGATGTAAAAATGTCGCCACACCTATGTCATTACTTTCAGGCTTACTCTCTCAGTTCACATTCAAATATATAACAGGATTATTACGACGATGATGAAACATTAAGCAAATCATCATTCCCAGTCAATTTAAAAAATATAGCTCACTAACTTAAAATCATAAACTCAACATCATCATCCTCCTCCTCCCTCGATGTCCTCTCTACACAGGAAGAAAACACCCGCTGCGGGACAAACAAAATGATTTATGACTGTTTTCAGTTTTAGTAGCAGATCATTCATTCGTACACATACAACATAACGTCGCGTTTTACAGTTTAGATTTTTTGGAGTAGGCTACATTTATCTGCAATTGTACACGAGTAGGAGAACAAGACAGAAACTCCTTACTTGCAAAGCACACAGCTGCGCATTATAACAATCATGAGAATGGAAATGTCAACTTTTTCGTTGATGATTAGTCATTTGTTGACAAGTACCGTGCATCGCATCATCACAACAAAAAAGTATTCACTTTGATTGACATTGACTGCTCGCCTGGTGCTATTCTATTTGCTGCCTTTATCACCATCAAACCGAGCATCGACCTTATAATATGTTCAACTTATATTTGTTCTTTGTTACTTTGTAACTTGCAAGTGTGCATGTAAAATTGAACTTAAAAGTATTCATCAACAACTTGGCATCGCCCTTTACTTTGTTTTACAGAGATGCAATTTCCTTTTTTGATGATTGATTACTTACTACAAGCGTTTACATGAATAATGTAAAGATAATTGGTGAAAACATTTACTACGGTGTGATCATAACCGCCCACTTTGCTCCCATTGTCATTCAGATCAGCAAAGATTTGTTGCATCTTACATCTTAAATGCATTACGAATTAAGAACATAAATATAAACTCATTCATGTTGTTTCTGGAGCGCGGCCCTTGAACTTTGTACAAATGTGGGCATGAAAATGGTAATCCCTGTAGTTTTACTTTACTGAAAACATTTTATATTTTCATTATCAACAATGTGGGCAAAGAAAACGGATCTTTAAAGATGCAACTTTTTCATTTCCTCCTCTCTTAAAACTCTAGTTACTTTTTTATAGACGCTTTCTCGCAATAGATATATGAAAACAAAGACCCGTATATTTTTAGCAGGCTTTAATGTGGGATTAGTCCAGATTAAGTTGTCGATCGAAAAGGCTAACCCTACACTCCATAGGCCCTATAAACTAAATGTATAATCTACAACAACGCTCTTGCTCTTCTTTAACAAATGGGAGCTGTGGAAAAATAACCCAGCGGGAAAGAGCTTTATTTTCAGAATTAATGTCAGCAATAAAAAGGGGTGAAGAAACTTTACTGGATTTACCGATTGATTCTGAATTTAAGTGATGAAGCTGATGATTTTCATGGTACACCTACAAGAAATAAAGTAGTTTTTTACTCGTATTTATTTTTTTGTTCTCCTTTAGACAGAAGGAAGCTTTAAGAAGGAGAAAAGTTTCTGGAAGGAAAAAGGAATTGTGTTCTCGATCTCCTCACTGCACTGCTGTTGCTTTTCTTTTTGTTGTACTACATACACTTATTGTACATTCCACGACACGAAAAGAAAAGTATCAGGAAACTAGAAAGTGCTTTTGTCTGACAGATCAACGAACATGTTTTTATTAATGCCATGCTTCAAATGTTCCAGTTCAGTGGAATTCTTCCGCTTTCAGTGACCATTGCTTGCACCAATCTACTGAATTAGGTTTCAGTTCAATAAGAATACTGATCGCTTGCTTTTTATTGTGTTTTGTGTTGCATATAAATAGCACGGATGTGGTATAGCGGAAACCCAATTGGATCGAATCCACTTTTGCTGTCATTATACCCATTGATAAATTATTGGTAGTGTGTAGTGTAGTATATTCATTCAACAGAATAATTACACACACTACATAATTGTTCATAATTTATACCAGTCTTTATGTCTGGACGCCCGTTTAATTTGCCCGCTTTTCCAGCTTATTTCCTCTACCATTAATGAGCAATGACAGAAGTGGAATATATATGGTTCAAGTTGTTTCGAAAAAAATTCTCTTCCAAGAGTTTTATGTTATGTTGGTAAAGGCGGAAGTACCCCGAAATCTCTGAGCCACTCTCCCTGAACCCAACTTCAAACAACCCAACTTGAAGACACAAATAAAACAATACTACTGCACTGGCGGTCTAGATTTTTTTTTTCGTTTTGGGTTTCTCTTTCTCTCTTCTCTTTTACTTCTTGTGTGTGCCTTTTGCCATTTTCCTTTGTGATCTGTACTTACACAAGTTGCACGTTAAAAAAGTAGCTCACGAAAAGTTTCCTTTTTCTGCATAATACGGTTAACTTTTACTTGTAACTAATATTTGTGTTATTACTACTACTGTCCCTGCTCGTGTACTACTTAAAAGTATAGTTCCGTAGCCAGGAGGAAATAAGCTTTAAGTGATTTTGCACCAGGCACCAAAAACTAAGGATATTCTTTGTAGTCACTAGTATATAGCAGCAGTGCAGTGACGACAGTGGTAGTGGTATCTCAAACCTGTACAACTGCAACATTACATTTTACAGAAAAAAAGTAAAGTAGTCGCTTGTGGAAAACAAAAAGTACAGGATAAAGTTTTTGCATAATGTTATTTAAGTTTGTTCCTGTAAGCCAAACCCAGGCAGGCCAGGGAGGCAGGCAGGACCAGAAGAAAAGCAAAAAGGCAATTCATATGGTTAATATTTTACTGCATAAGTACATTGGTAAAATATTATAATAGACGGATACTTTCCTTACATAGTCACATAAGAAAAGAGAAGAAGGAAAAAACTTGCCGTATTTTTTTTTACTTTCAACTTATATAGCTTCTCCAGAGGGACTAATATAGAAATACATATTACGTACTGTACTACCATGTTTGCATTTTATCATATTCTTTGGCTTTTTTCTTAAAAGATACATAAATATTGCTGCCACTTTAACAAATATATGAAACGTTTTACTATCTCCGTGCTCTTTAGAGATAGCAACTTTTAGAATGCTCAAGTAGGCGTGCGTGTCTTTGTGTACAAATATATATATGCGAGTGTGTGTATGTATGAACTTTTTTAAAATGATTAATCTCTTGTCAGCAGAGTTAAGAAAGGTTTATGGGTCCTCTGTTCAACTTGTTTAAAAAATAACTTGAGCACGTACGTATTGTAGTGTTGGTGGTGAAAGATGCGTTTGATTAGTGAGAGATGTTACAACGTATCTTCTTAGATGTTATGTAAGTAGTGACTAAACAAAGTGATACTCACAAATTGTTGAGAGAATCTAGAGAAGATATACGCAAAAAAACTCGGATTGACTGCAGAACAATATATATATCAAACACAATTGCTGTAACTTTTTCTTGGGTAGAGTATCGGCTCTTTAATTTTGCCAGGAGTTGTCCTTAAGTCAACAGAGTCAACTTTCATAAAATCCTATGATCCTTTTCTGAGATGATGCTTTTCTTTGGAAATGTATGTCTCTAGACTTGTTTGCAAAAGTATTATCAATGAATGAATAAACCTCATCTTCATTTTGCTTCTTGAAGAATAGAAAATGATAATGGGTAGTCGGGAAAAGAATAGAGAAAGGAGAATAACCGATTTTAATTTAGCAAAAGAGAGAAGAGATGAAACGATGATGAAAGAAAAGTGAAGATGGGTGCGCATCGCATAGTCTTCTCTCATCTTATTCAGCTGCATTCCTCTATCTTATCTGTTCTGTAGTCATTCTGTTTTGCTGAACAATAAATCGCTTGTTTACAAAATGAAAGATAGAATTTTACATAAATCACCATCCTGTCTTTCATTACTTTTCAAAAATATATTATTCTAGTAAAGCTTTATTTATTCATAAAAAAATATGTGAAAGCTTTTATAAAGTTGAGCGACAATTTGGCATCTTATCCTTCTTTTCCACTTATCATAGCTAAAAAACTAATTTTGAATATTTTTTCTATTATGCATTTATACACATCTTCAAAGAATATAAATGTGGTTTGGCAGAGACAAGGGAGTTGTTGTAATCGATACTCGCATCGTATGGTAAGTAAACCAACCCTTCGGCACTGGTCTTAATCGGGACCGCACATTGTCATTGTCATATTGTAGGGTGTACGACAAGTTAAATATTAAATTTGCACCACATCACCAATCATCACCTACTACCTACCCTCGTCTCAGAATGTTCAAAATATTCTGCATGAAAACAAGAGACAAGTTTCTCTTACAACACTTATTTAGTGTTTTATCAACTCAGCTGCAAAAATATTTCACTTTCTGTCGGCGCTGTATAAAATTACTCAAGAAGAAGAGTTTATCTCGCTCGGAATAACAAAAGAACGAAAATCGAGTACACACACATTACTACCAGCACCATAACAAACTGTACCAACCTGTCCTTGGAACTTGCATTGTGTGGCGTGGCTTGAGCTTTAGCACACGAAAGAATATAAACATACAGCCACTTGATACTTTAATTAATGGGTTTATGCTAAAAACAAGACGTGCAAAAAACTTGATGAAAGCATCCGAGTAATTAATTGCTTAATTAATTTACAAAGGACTTGGTAGAATTGATTAAGCTCATGTATGTATAATATGCAAAGTAACAACCAAAAGGTTTGGAGGAAGATTAAGATTGGATGAATGGTTTTTAAAGAGATACATTTCGTAAGAGTGTAGAATCTTTAGTGTACAGTGTACACCCAAATAGCAAAAGGGCATTAATCTTGTTGATGTGTTTACATTTATTGTTAAGTTACACGCACAAATTATAAAATATGTTATATGAAGAAAGTTTGTCGATATTCAAAAGAAAACAACAATATTTACGACCTGCCGTGTATCATATTATGTCGCATTTATATTACTGTTGTGCTTTTAATACGTATTAGCTATTCAAGGGGATGACCTGCAGCTACTTTGATTGGTACTAAATCAAAAATTGATACTTTGGTACTATCAAAAGTTTTGCATTTGCTTGCACTTGTTGGGAATGTTTTCAGCTGAAATAGTCATATTATTTAACTTACGATGGATTCTGCTGCTCTGTGGAATTACGTGTTAAGTCAAACGAGTGCCAGTGAGGCGATTTACAAATGAATAAATGAAAAATTTAAAGCGTTGAATGCTGTAACTGCATTGGCGTCACAAAAATTTGAATAACAAAAGTTTGCTTGCTAGCAGCGAAAAAAAAAACATTAAGAAAATGTACTTAAAATGTACTTACGATTCGAAAACAGGTAATAAATTTGGACAAGTTTCATATTCATTTAAGTAAAACACGTTAAGTAGTTTAAAGATAAAATATAAATGTAGTTTTTAATATTAAAAATAACTGTAACCACAAACTATTTTTGAATCGTAAAAGTATTTTTAATGTGACAATGAATATGATTCACTAAGATGTGAATGCGGTTTGCCACTTTTGTGAAAGTATTTTAATTCTTTATCTGAATAAAGATTTTTTCTTAGTCAATCATTTCGATTTCATTCCTGTTTAGTCTTCACAATGTAACTTTACGTAAAGAATAGGAAGGTACATTACAGCATTTAAAATTCATGACACATGAAAGCAAAAAATAATGTACCACAAATCAATCGTCAACTTAGAATATGATACGTAGTTCGGATATACGTACATTTGGTTTACGCAAACGAATAATGGAATTGACACAAGCCTTTAATGCAAAAGAAGTTTAAAATACAGCTTGTCGACAGAACAAGCGACCTTTTTTGTATAATTTTACTTTTGTTTGAATGCATTTGAGTCATATTGACATAATGTTTTGGACTTTGCAAACAAAAGTTTTCTTTTTTAGCATTCTCAGAACTTAAATCGGCAAAAGTATGAGCCTGATTCTTCTTAAAGCTAATACTTTCCTGAACATACCGTTGTTCTGCCCCCCCCCCCCAGATCAAAATAAATGTATTAAACAACTTCATCCTACTTGGATTTGTGTGTGGCACATCATATCACCACCAAGAGATTAGACTAACAGAACTCTTTGTAAGAGTAAAAGCACAACCACCAGCAAAATTCAAAACGAAGTGGGCATGCTGTAATCATAAGATGTAATCCATAAAAAAAAGTTTTCACGTGATAGAAGAAGCGCTTCTCCAACTGTCATCGAAAGATTGGGACAACTTTTTACTTCCAAGGATCACACCTTACTCTTTTCCATTTCATCTCAGCACACAAAGGGCCTACAAACAAATTTTCAATTGCTGATTCTGGATAAAAAAATGTTGACTGTCCTTTCCTTTACTCCAGTAGAAAGAAATGTATTTTTATATAAAGATGTTACCTACTTCAAACTTATCTATCTAGAAACAGTCATTACATTACTTGTCGAAAAAGTAGACAGGCCCACATTGTCGTCAGTCGTGAACGAACGTGAATACTTACATTTGTTGAATGTTGAATGTACGCTTCACAATACATCTGTATTCCAGGCCTTAGTAAACTGCTGAGAAGAAGAGGATAGAGAAATGATGTATTTTCTTTTCTTCTTCAATGTCATCATCAATGCAGTGTTGAATGTAAGTATACACGGTAGTGAATAAACGAATGAATAGAGATGTAGTACTGTTGTTGTTGACGCGAAGATGAAAAAGTTGTATGAGCACTGAGGAGAGAAGTAGTTGACAAGAACTTTAATAGATTACAAAAAAGGGCCACTACTCTACAGAAAGGGGTGTAGTTGTCGTGTACCAGTTCTACTAACCAAGTCGTTGCATTTAGAGTAAGTAAAAAGCTTATAGTTTACAAAAATATACAACCTGCATTTTCATTGTCACTTTTTGTTGATAACTTTGTTTCAATGTAGGTAAGTATGTTATAGGACTACGAAGAAACGTGTTACTTTACTTGTATGCATCTATTATTCGCTTTCATCTTCATCATCTCCATCTTGTCTCTGGATAAATTGTCTTCCTTTGAAGACATAGTTTGAAAGTGTTGCTGCTTGTAAGAATGGTAACAAATAAGTTGAATGAGAGATGAAAAAAGTTGTGGAGGAGGTGTGGATGGACGCTGCACGACATTGCACGACAAACCAGCATAGTAAAAAAAAGTTGACAAGAGGACAATATATAAAAATTACTTACTTTACTGCTGTTGCAGATAGGAATGTAATGCTGGATGTAAGCATATATTAAATCAGATAATGCCTTTCAGTTTCAGAAAAGAACAGTGAAAAAAACATACAAAAGTTTTCTTCTTAATTCAAAAAGAAATGAAAGCTGGTAACAGGTGAGTTTGTCAAGTTGTCATTGAATTTGTGAGCATCGTTGGACAATGTGTTTCATTAGTAAAAAATGAAAATGGGATAAAAACGAAATGACGCTATATTACATATTACATGCAGCAAATATAAGAAAAAGAATGGCAGTAATAAAATTGTATCGGCAAACATAGTAAAATTATATTACATCTTATATTCGTATTAAAACCTTGTAAGATAGACTTTGTGTGTGCCATGTGGGCATTTTCCTGAAATGATAAGATAACATTCGTTTTTTACTACATGGCTTTGTTCAAATATGCATAGTTTAGAATTTACTCCTTACCTGTTTTCTTTACAAGAATGGGCTTGGCACTGCAAAGGAGATTACATAATTTGATAAAACTCATAAAAATTATTATAGAACATTTTTCCGCTTGTATTTTCTTGGACCATAAAACTCAACCAATTTGATGAGTTGTTGGTGGAACATAATGCTAAATGATCATAATAAATGGAAAAATTCTAGAATATACAGTTTAAAAAAATTCTTTTGCTACTACTTTTGTTGCTTTTTTGAGCAAAAAAGCTGAATCAAGGTCAGAGGAAAACATGACAGTTCATTATGCAAAGCAAACGCGGTTTCGCACCCGTCAAGTAAAAAAATTGAATACTAAGAGAAAATATAGCCCTCTTTAATATTTAGTTTCTCTTCTTAAATGGTATGCTGCATGTGTCTATCATTTTCAAAAGGTTTTAAATTAAATGTAAATTAAAATTGGCCATGAACCTTGTAAAGATAGAATTTTAACTGAACTCTCGTTTCTGCTTTGTTGATGGTGGTTCCTCACGGATGATTTCTGACTCACCACTTGCCACTCACAACCAGAATCGTATGAACTGCGTAAATATAAAAGATACTAAGCAGTTGTAGTTAAATCTATCATACAAATTTGTGGTGGTTTAGTCAAGATTTCTCATTTTCTTCATACTTGTCAAGCAATGTTTGTTTTTCTTCTTCTTCCCTTCTCTCGTCAAACAAGCACACAAATGTGTGAATGAAGCAATACATAATAAAAAGCAAAGTTTTATAATATATTTTTTCTTTGGCAAACCACGTTTACTCTGATAGAAGACAACCAAGATGTATTCTAGTCAAGCAAGATGACATTTACAACGTATTCGCATCTATTTCTCTTTCTGTTGTTATTTTTTCGTGTGATCGCTGAGAGGAAAAGAGGAAGATTAAAAATATATTAGCTTCCAACTAAACCCCAAGAAAATATAAGCCATATAGCAAAATAAAATAAATTGCTTCTTCTACTTATATCAGGTATACTTACACTGACACAATGAATTTAAAAGAGAAGTTATAAGGTAACGGTGAGCGTGACATTTTTTTACTGAAGAATTTACAAAAACCAATCTTTCTGTCTACATCATTCACAGTGTCTGTTCTTCGCTCTCTATGATGATTGTGTACAGATACTTTTAAATTAGAAAAAGAGAAAAAAAAAGCGTGTTATTTATAGCTGCGTATTTATTATTTCTGTTTTCTTTCCGTTTCAATACTTGCTTCAGTCATGCCACTTCAACAAAAGCATCGAAGTGTATGCATTAATATTTCTTGTTTCTTCCGATTTTTGTCTCTTTCATTCTACTTTGTGTGAATGAACATAACATGGGCCAGAAAAAAACATATAATCATCAAACCAGGCATGTTTTTATTATTTTTTTCAGTGCTGAGAGGATGGTTGCTGTTTCCTCCTCTTCTTCAATCACTTGTCACAAAGAATCTCTAGTAGATAATTTTTCTTGGTTGCTTATCCTGGTAAATCGGATTTTATCACGAATGTTGTTCCTTTTGTATTGTCGTCAACCTTGCTTTTCTCTTCCTACTAGTGCTGAACTACAGACAAGTAGACTTTATTTCAATTGTCCGTCAAATGTCTTTTGTAGTTTTCTGGTACACAATGAAAGAAGGACACTAGCACAAACTTGTCATCAGTTATCTTGGTCATCTTCCATTTCATCACACAGCCATAAATATTTTTTTATCCATCTGTTTGAAGGAACATCCTCATCAATGCAATCTTGTTTTTAAATTTTCGTGTTGTTAACGCTGCAGTTTTTTTAGTTACTGAACATAAATGATGCTTTTTCGATTTAGATGATGTGCTCTTATTCTAGCACACATTGTTTCACAAAAAAATACTATAGCTGGCCTGATACATTTGATTCTACAAAAATTGCTGACTGCTTAATAATGGCGGAGACGCGGAGCGGTGACTAATTTAATCTTGAGCTGGGATTCAAAAATGATCCATTTTACTTTATTGCACAACAAAGCACTGTAGACAGCACAGTTTCATCCCAATTTATTTCTTACTATTAAAACAGATTGACATCCAAATGAGAGTTTTGACGAGGTCGTAGTGTATTTATATAAATCATTTTCATACATCCGTAGGTGTGTAGCAAAGCAAGTGCATAGCTTTTTTTATAATTTCTGAAGCAGGAGATGACTTTGAAAATTGCTCCTCTCTTCTTCCGTTTCATCCTAGCTGATGAGTTTATGTTTTGTTTGTTGTATCATTCATCTGTGTATGTGCCTAGCTGACAGAATTTCACAGCACTTTTGTGTTCAATAAATAGTGCTATGTGAGTAAGGAGTAAAGAGGGTGTATTACATTAATCCTACCGGGAGGGAGTCTCCCAAATCTGGTTCTTCTTTTTGTTGATTCTCCCCTCTCTGCATTATCATCGTTTGTATGCTTTTTATAGTAATTTAACCAAATGATTTTGAGTATAACATTTTGCTGGTTGTAAATCATGATGACGATTGTATACGCATACGCATCCAAGCGTTTTATTGTCATTAAGACGAGTGTTAGAAATAATATGCTCTTTTCTTCAAGCATGTTCAACTGAAACGTAAAAAAGATTAAAAGCACAAAAGTAGAAATGCGATGAAAGAAATGCAATAGAAACGAGGTGTCCAAGCGCGAGATCACAGAATGGGATGTGACGTCGTAGCGTAGCGTAGGTGCTTCAAACTTTTCAGAATATTGAGTTCTTTAGACTTTGATGCTTAACAGCACTGATACACTATCTTGCAAGCAAATTTCCATTTCTATCATCATCGCCCGTCTTTTAGTGCATTCATAAAAATGTGAAGTTCTCTGGTGTGGTCGTAGTTGGATTGGAGTAAATAAAAGCTCCACATGGTAAATAACTCAAGTGACTGTAATTATGTGCATGTTATATATGTCTACATACATTATATCGTGTTCCTACGCACAATTTGCAAGATGTTGAGCAGCGAAACATGGAGTTGTGATTTTTTGCATCATGCAGTTTCTTTTTAAGCTTATAATACATTGATCTTCTTTCAATAAGGCGTGAATAGCAAAGAACTCAAGACGAGAATGACATTTACATTGCATTGCTTTTAAACCTTGATAATCACGAAGGCCAAATTATTCACACCTCTTTTGTCATCGTCACGTCACCACAAAAACTATGATACAGAACTGAATAATGTGATTGCGATGATGGTTTGCAACGAACGATGATGTGTAGCATACTTTACAAGTGATGTTGACGTTAGAATGATGTTGCAGCCAAGTCTGTTACAGTATTATATCCTTAAAAAGAAACAAGCAAATAAAAATCACAACAGGGAACATGAATATGATATTGGATTAAATGGAATTTTAATATGGAGATCAAAATGATAAGGAAAATATATTCACAGACGACAGGAACGGACAGTAACAAATAACTTGTGTATAACATGTATGTTTTAGAGAGACAGTACAAGTGAAAATGATAAGTTGTTTATGCGAAATGGCATAATCTTGATGCATCTCTGTGTAAGACGGTTTCCCGAATAACATGCATTTCTACTTAACTGTATGCATACATATTTCCCTCAATGAATTGTCCATTTTCTTTCTTATTTGTTGTGTCAGAGAGCTGCCTTGTCGTCAGTCGTGGCCACGTTGACCTAACCTATACCTTTTTGCAGAAGAAGTGATGCAAAAGCATAATATGAAAGATGGCAAAGATGATATGAACGAATGAATTGTAAATATTCAGTTCTGTCCTGACTGTCCTGACATTGCAGTTTTGCAACCAAAAATGCTGACATTTCAAACAAACACCAAACTAAATCTAAAAACTAAGCTTTGTTGTGCAAAAGTATATTTATGCTCATGAATCTGTTGTCATCCTTATAGCAATGCACATGCACGTAATATTTGTATGTAAAGTGAAGCGTGTTTTTTTTTTCATTTTAGTAAGGTCATTTAAAATTGCAACATTTCACGGTTGAACGATTGTATTTCGTTTTTTT
Source organism: Entomobrya cf. arborea Gr-Col-00668 (assembly GCA_034699025.1). Taxonomy (NCBI): domain Eukaryota; kingdom Metazoa; phylum Arthropoda; class Collembola; order Entomobryomorpha; family Entomobryidae; genus Entomobrya; species Entomobrya cf. arborea Gr-Col-00668. Next base: position 23,050 of record JAQIWN010000300.1, read on the forward strand.
CCTCCCTGCGGTTGAAGATGTTCATTGCTGCTCTATTTTCACAAATATTTCGTGAATGATGAAACAATGAAGTCTGACAGAATTAGACTTTTTACACAATGTTAGCAATTTGTTTAAATAGAATCAGAGTTCATTATCTCATTCTTCCAAATGTGTAAATAATGTATAACACAATGTTCATCATTGCATTTTCTATAATGCAGGCACACAAAGAAAGCTCACTATATTTATAACATGAATCATTTTACTATTATTTCCTATTTTCCATTCATTCATTATTTTCTCGAGAAGGATTTTGCTACTATAACCATTGAGCAGCATTGAGTGGAAGTTTGGTAATTCATTCAATGGAAACTGAACTGAATAACCAAAGAAAATTAGGGAAAATTATCATTACGCTCATTATCATCAACTGCTTTCAATGCGACATTAACAAGAGGTATTCACACTTCCATTGTTATGATGACTATCATGATCGTTAGTATGAAAACCACACAAGCCAACTACGTTTCAACTTGCTCAATTGATTTAGTCCCGTGCCTTCTAAAATACATACCATGCAAGCAAACCGACCGACTTCAAACAAACCGGATGACAGAGTGGAGAATTGATAAAATTACAAAGTGCATCTTTTCATCTTACATACGTGTCATCAAAAACGACATGGTATGGCGTGACACATATAAACTCAAATTACGACAAAATCATCATTCACTTCTTGACTATGATTATATTTTCTATGAATCAAACTATGATTTACACTCATTAAAAGAACCATGGGCAATGGGCATCATCATCATCTTTGTGATTTTAGTTCAGAAGTAGTGGAAAATAATGATAATTGTTTGCAGAAAGAGTAAGATTTCTTTCTACCGCAGTATTTCCATGTCATAGTCATGATGCTCTTCTTCCTTTCTATATCTACCTTTTTATTTCTTGATTTTTTATTAAGCCAAAGAAATAAAAAAGAAGTAGTAGTAATGACATAACGGTCATCCAAGAACAAGTACTACAAGATAAATTTGTTGGTAATAATGGCATTTTATGGTGCATCATCATGATTGCGTGGGCTTATGATAAAGCTATTTTGAAAAAAGTGACCAACTAGTCAGTCGGAATAAAGGTGTGCTGCAAATTGTGTGCTTATTCTCTGCGATTGAGGTGACTTGTACTTGTTCTACCGCCTTAATTATTTTGATGTGGCTGTAATTCTTAAGTTCATGAGACGAATAGCACAGTTTTTTCTGTCATCAAAAGTGTTTGCTTTGCTTTGTGTGCCCACACACGTCAGTTAAAAGTAGATAAATATAAATAAAAAATATTTTATTGCATGTCTACTGTGACCACATGAAAAGGAAGGAAGAGAAAACCGAGAGATAATACGGTGGACTAGGGAAAATAATTTCTTTTTGAAAAAGTGGTATTTTTATACAGTTGCTTTGCCACATTTTTACTGTACCTGAAATGTGTCTTACATTTTAAAAATGATTGCGATTGTAAATGTTGTGTGTTGAATGATCATGTTGCGCTCAATAAAGAATTTCGTCTCAAGAGATACAAAGCGTGTAAACGCCTTGGTGGAGGATGCCGAGCCGATGTAAATTGTTGAAACATTGTGAGATGACAAATAACACCCTAAATGCTTTGCATGATAATTTTGGTTTATATTTCCCTTGGCGTGTCAGGAAAGCGTGGATGTGAAACCAAAAATTAGGTTTCTAGGATCTCATATATTTTTAAATGCTGAGTATCACAAGAAGGCTCTAGACATATTAGTTCCATAAAAACACAAAGCTGCTCTGTGAATGCAAGTCCTCTAATATGGTACAATTGGACTTGCTACTGGGTACATTATAGAATCTGTGGCAATGGTGCCAATGGCAAAATATGTTTACTATTAGAAAATAAAAATAATGAAAATTTTGCGGGTTTGTTTACCAAAGTAAGCACGATCCTCATATAATATAAATTATTTGAAATATATGAGTTCTTTCTCAGCCTAATGCCAGGATAACACGCATATCGTGCATGCGGTTTTCTCTTTTTTTCACGACTATGCTACTCTAGAACTATAAACTGTAAAAAAAATGTAAGAAAAACTAGAACTTTGTAAGAAAAAAATTGTGAAAAAGTTGCGCTGTTGTGATAAGCTCACCACTTCTAAAACTGTTTGGAAAGATAGCATTACAGGGTTTTATGAGGCAATTAAAATCATTGGTGAGCCATAATTACATCAACTTGAAGTCTACAAGGTGATTTAACTAATTATTGTGTATCAATGTTGATAAGACAAAATATTTACACTCTAGGAGTCATGGGTCAAAAAAGGATCTTTAAACACACGATCGAAGCGTCATATTATTTGCTTGGCATTTTCACTACCATGTCGTCATCAATGGCGCTCATATGACTTCATTGTACAATTGAATTTAGACGGCAATCAGTATCAAATTCAAAATTTGAGTTTTAGCGCGCGCTCAAGTTTGTATTGGGTCCGATTGATCATTTTAGCCAAGTTCATTTTCTAACTTCAATTCTTATTGCAGGCCAACAAAACTACTGCTTAAATCATGTTTGAGATTGAGCGCGCTTTTCTATGATTGGTAGTTTCAAAAATCATTGTTTATGACGATAAATGCTCGGACGCGCGCTAAAATTCGAGTTTTGCTTTGGTTTTGATTGCCGTCTAAATTCAATTGATCCATTTCACTAATTTCGAAGCAATCGAGAAAAGTTTTTTTCAATGCTAAACATTTTGATAATTATTACATGAGCAGAAATGAAAGACGTGCTGACATAAGATACCGATAAGCAAGCTACATCGTCATCAACGTCTATAAGAATCAGAAGTCCGTTGATTATTGGATTTAGGGTAAATCGGCATGATAAGATGTAATAGTGGTGAATAGTGGTGAGACTATTCATAACTATTTTGTTCGTGTTTTCGCACTGTTCGCATCAACGTTCGTTCAGTGCTACGTTGGTGCTCGAATGTGGTTCATAAAGAGCACGAATAAATTGTGATAAATTACAGGAAGCGACGAGTTATCCAAATAAAGCTTCTTGGTTTTTGATTAATGCTGGTGTATTATTAATGCATGCATTTTCATAAGGGGTGATGATGATGATGACGAAAGCGGTGCTAGCTAAGAGATGTGAATGCATAATAATAATTTGGTCTGCTGCTTTCTATCCGTTCGGAAGGTTTTGATAAAGATTAGTAATGCTGTATGTGTGAAATAATTAAAATGAAGCTAACCGAGTGAACCAAGAAGTGTTATTTAATGAGTTTGATATATAAGAAGCAAGCAGTTCGGTCCGGTTGACTGACTGACATACATTCATTTACATTATACACTGAGGGAAGTCCTATCTTTCTTCAAGAGATTTAACCTGAATCTGGAATTTATGTATTATTACGCCTTAGCTTAACTACTAACTTACACAAAGGAATGAATCTTGTTTGCGCTATCGCGGTGCAAAGTCAAAGTCGTACTTTGCAACGTGACGGCTTTTAAGACAAATGGCGATTGTCACAGTTGGAAGTGTAAAGAACAGGAACCACCAGCCAAGTGGCTCGTATAATTCATTTCTTTATATGTCATTATAGCGCCACATGAAATGAGTGTAATGGGCAGCTTTAGCGCTTCCTCAAAATACAAACCTTTGTTTCAGGTTGCTTCTCTGAAGCAATGGAGATTTTGCTGAGAACTATGCATTTAAAGATCTTAATACTTTCTTTTTAGTAGTCGGTTAGTCTGGCCAGTTCGGTCGTTCCTTACCAACAAAACTGGACTGACTTGCAAATGCAAAAGTGTGAAGATCATAATTGTTTCAAAATCTTCCTGAACTCGACTGGTCTCTGGAAACAAAGTTTTCCGTCTCAGGAAGAATTCTATTTTCGGGGAATCCAGTAACGCAAGCCAGCAACCATTCCTTCTTGTTCTTCCAACGCAACGGTTCTTGAATCCTTGAAGTATCTTTACTGTTCCTTATACCCTTTCCATCTTTGGAAGTAACACAGAAGAAAAGTAATGTACAAGCGTGAAATGACACGGGCTATCATAAAGTAAAACGCATCTTTCACATTCCATTTGCTTCCATTTTTTGCTGCTGTGTATAAACATCAAGATGATTGTGAATCTTTTCCATTTGTAAACTTTACATGTGAAGATATTACAAAGATTCCCTATTGACATACCATAAAAATATATCAATGAGACGCCTACATTCCAAGTAAATGTAAAAGAAAAGCAAGAAGTCTTTTGGGAGCAAAATTCATATATTTAATATAGAGAATGAAAGCTCACTAGTTGCATTTATAGCATTCATCTTCCTGTCATATAAGATGTTTTTCTTTTTGATAAACTACATTATACAGTTTACAATTACAATTTATTGTCATGCAATTTCTTTTTGTCTCGGATTTCAAGTTCTTTTTGTGTGTATTTATGCATACAACTTTTAAAAAACATGATAAAAATTTAATCTGAATTGTATGAAGATTCATATAATGGTACTGTACAGTTATATACATACGCGAACTATTTTTTTAAACCATCAACATCATCGCGACGTGATAAAGATGCCCGTGAAACAAACACAAAAAATAGTTTTAGCTATTCGTAACTTTTCCGATTGTATTATGCGAAATACAATTGTATGAAACGGACCGCATTGAAAGAAAAACGATGGAACGATGATGGTGGTGATAGACAAGCAGAAAAAATGCTACTTATGTTACTTCTTCTCAGTATGTATTTTATTTTCTCAACAAACAATAATCAACCGAAAATCATGAGCTTTGTTACCTACTGCTGTTGTGCACACAGACGAGCGTGAAGGGAGATGATGATGATGACAGTGTTCACAATAATAATCATGTCGAAAAAAGTATTAAATTTTTTGTGTGAGTCTGCCGTTATCAATGTAATACAAAATGGACTTACTGGGTGAGCAAATATGCGTCTCAACAAAATGCGAATTCGTCGTGAACGATTTAATCAAAAGTTTGAAAAAACATGCTTTGCACAAATTGTTTCGTAAGATGATGTGCATCAATATTATGTTTCACGGAGCGCGTTTCAATGGATAAAAATGTAACAATGAAGTCGCTAATGAGGCATAATTTTATGCTCATAAAATAATTTTTAATCTTTGGGATCTTCACAGTTGCACCAAAACTTATAAATTAAAATTAATCCAATAAAATTTCACATTATGAAGTTCGGTCATCAATTTATGTACAATGATTTATTAAGTCTGAATTTCGACTTTAATTATGGATCAATTTGCTTCCTTCAATTTCATTTGAAACCAGTAACATTTTAAGTTCAACTATTTACAAATCTAAACACAATTTTTACATAGAACTAAGTTGGGCAACAAAACAAATGTAAACCCATAAAGATCCCTCTGTCATTACACTAATTTAATGCATTTTTCTCTAAGTTTTTAGCTAGAAATGTGAATCCTTACGAAAACTTTTGTAATGCAAACTAACATTAAAGAGAAGAAAAGAAAAGAGAAAGAAGAGTCAAGAGGACAACCGACCTTAGTTGACCTTTTTCTTATCAATTTTCTACGCTCACCTGCCTGTCAGCCTCTTTTAATCTAATCTAGTAAATTCGTGAGTTCTTAGCATATTTCTTTCCAGAGTATATAATTTACAGGATATTAGCAAAGAAACAGAACATTGAGATCATTTATTTTGTGCTGAACTACACTTGACTTGCCTTTTGCTATAGGCATGCACATGCATACGTACGTTTGCTCGTTAGTGATGATCCTTATGACGATAATACTAATGATAGGAATGAGAATAAGTCTTCTTCGTAAATGCCTTTTGCTCTGTTTTCGGGGCTTAGTTAGTCTCAATCTCAATGAAATATGTATATGCGTGATCTCTAGCCTAGGCTTAATCCATACAATCATTTCGATCTTAGAATATACTCAAGAAACTCAATCTTTAATAATAATAGCATATTTTCTTTCTTACAGATGTTTACAGCTTTTTTCTCTCTCTCAAATTTTATCAAATCAAGCAGTATTAGATAATCTAATAATTTCTTTTTGCTCTTCTTCCCATTTTTCTTTTGTACCAATCCGTTTGCATGATGTGTTTGTGCGGATTAGTAGGAGGAGATACAATTATAAGTTGGTATAGGGGCGACTCAGTTCATCACGGGCTACTCCTGCCTGCCTGCCTTCCAGCAAGATAGGTAGCTACTGATATACCAGTCTTCATCAATACGTAGCCTTTTTTGTAAAAAAAAATATCACATAATAAAAATATTGTTTAGTAACTTTTTTGGCAATGATCTTACCCTCTTTGATCAATTTTATTTGCTGTCTATTGACACTTCAGCATGTATCTGGGGGCTAATGTGTAAGCTCATTGTTTCATTTCTCTATGCATGTTCATCATAAGAGGGATGATCATGATCATGAAATGGGCAGATATGAGGATTATTATCAGTGAAACTTCTTTCATGGCCTTGAGCTCTTTGTGCAACCTCTCACGACTTTTCGTTTTTACAATGTTTTGTTTATGGTATAATATCTGCTTGTATTAAATATTTAGTTACAGTGAACTTGTCCAACTTGATTGATTCACTCAGATAATAGCATAAAAGTGATTGTCATCGAACCTGCAAAATGTATCAGATCTCTAGTTATTTCCTTCATTTATTTGAAACAGCGATAACGATAACAGTGGACAACGATACCTTTTCAAATATGATTTCATGTATATTTATGATGCTGAAATAGATTAAACGTAAAGTAATGTAAAGTACATCAACTTGCCCTTGAGCTGACATTATTTATTTGTAAATGTGATATATCCCAACACTGATGGTTAGCAGCGAAGCGTGATTCTATACTGAATGGTTCTTATCAGATTGAAAAATCTCCGTTTCAAAAACTATGAACCTTTTAGACACTGATTTCGCTGTCAGCATAAGCAGCTTTGGTTATAGGGAAATGAGCAGGGAAAATTCATTTTAACCGGAAGTACGCATGTTGTGTTTGGAGCTAGATAAAATTTGCAAAAAATAGAATGCAGTCCAGCTCAGTAACGCTTTCAAATTTGAAATCAAAATATGTACAATTGTACAAATCAAATCATGCATCAGTAAGTTCCACATTTTGAATTAATTGATCTATTTGTAGTTTGTCTGGATAAATGGCAAAGCAAACTTAAAAGTTCACTGACTTAACCGTCCAAAATATTTGTAGCTAACGGAAGAAAAAACGCGCTTCAATGAGATAGAATTGAATCTGAAATCTCGACTTGGGATCAAGTAGGAGCAAGACAAGCTAAAAAGATACAACTGAAAAGTGTAATAGCGCAGCATAAGATAAAATTACTTTTTGCATTGCTTATTCGTTCGATACCTCCAAGTAAATAGGAGGAATTTGGTATTTTCTAAGCACAAAATATCAAGTTACTAAAAAAGTATTCAAAAATATCACATTAACGAATGCGCATTGCATTATTGTGGAACTAGTTCAGTTCAGTAGTTATCTTTACCACCATCATGTCATTCTTAAACCACGTTTCAACAAATTAAGAATCTTTCTTCTCTACCAGTCTAACTTCATCGAAAAACTTGGTACATCTTTCGGATAAAAAGTTTTTTGGGTCGGCTTATGAACTTCCAAAACTTCTATTTACATCCATCTTTCTGCTGTTAACATACATTACATGTGTGTAATATTTTGCGTTTGATTTCTCTACATGATCAAAATTATAGTCATCCGACCTCACAAAACAACATGCATCATCCCTCCTTCTACATGTGGTCATGATGCTTTTTCTGACAGTTGTACAAAAAATAAATAACCCATATCATGCAAAACAGAAATGATGAGGTTGTAAGTTGTTGTATAACGTATCATGTCACAAACAACCACACAAATTCTTTTTATGTACAGTTGTAGCAAAGTTGTTCTATCTTCTCTCTTGATGAGAGTACTTATTACACGTAGTAAATGAAAGTTTGCTCTTCATTCACTCCACACAGCATTCTTGCCGTGGCACAATGAAATGAAGAGAGAGAGAGAGAGAAGACATTTAAAAACAACAGTACAACCACAGAAAACAGAGCAAATTTACAAACTAGAGCTCATTAAAAACCTTCACTGAACCACACACACATGAGCCTGTCAGTTTGTCTGCCTGCTTATTGCCTACATCATTATTATTATCACCAGCAGTACACCACACCACCGCATACACCAGTTTACTTATTAAGGCTTGTTCATAAATCCCAAATGAAAATTTACAAACTAGAACAATGTTGTTCTTGGCTCACCCCATTACAATATTTTTGTACTGCAAGTATACTTTTATGTTTGTAATTGTTGTTCGCAAGTTGGGTAAACTTAATTTTGATTGTGGTGATTTCAGATACAAACTAGAGATAAATTTTCTTCTCCCTTGCTGGTGCTTTTGTAACTTATGTGTACAAATTTTGGATGAATACATTATAATAACTTGTCAGTTGAAAAATCTATTCATTTTGTAGGATCGCATCATCATCTTTCAAGATTTTGTTATTATATTTATTTTGGCCCATTTACTTTGTAACTTCATCAAGTCAAGATTATCATGATGATTACAATGAACATGTTGATTATCAGGTTAGTTTTTTCATTCATCGAGGAAAGTATTGAGTTACAAATATCACAGAGTCGCATGCAACCACATCCACGTTTCTCTTATAAAAGAGACTTTCAAACCCAGACACCATACCAGACCAGAGCTTTACCAAACCGACAAGAACGTGAGTGCACGACAACGCTCTAACTGTTAAAATCATGGGAGGTTTTTTGAGGATGTTGATCAGGATATTTGCTGATGACTGATCTTATAAATGCATGTGCAGTCATCAATTATTGTTTTTTTCGTGATTATAATGATGACATTTCTATTATTATTAGTATTACAACAAAACTTTTTGCTCACTAATGTGCGGTAAAAACATTCGTGTTTAATCATGTAATTTTTTTTATTGAGAAAAGAAAGCTATATGGTTAGGTTCGTGCATGTCATAGAAATACTTCTGACATGTTTCGAAAACAGTATTATTTCATGGTAAAGAACTATGTACAAGCGAATGATTAGCTTTTTGTCTGTCCGATAATAATCGTCGTACGAATGTATGTATATATATTAGCTTTACAATTTATTTCAACCTTTTCCTCAGCAATTTCTTTTTATGAAAGGAAAACGGTCGCATTGAACTGAGCACTGAGGATGTGCTATCAATGCTCACCTTGATGATTTTTCTTCTTGGGTTGTAGTTTGCAGTGTCATTTTCAAATCCATCAAACAGATTCACCATGATATGCGTGTTACAAATCGTGCCATGTAGTATAATACTGAAACATATGTCGAGTGATAGACCAAATTACTAATTAAGATATTCTTAATTTACGAAATGGAAATATGATTACTTCCTCACGTGTAGGTAATTTACAAAAGAAAAGTTGACTGACTATTTAAATATAATATCGTTGATAGGTTTCACTTTCATTAAAGTGTGTAACAAGATGTCAGATGACTTTGTTGTCTCATGTGAATACAGTTCAAAGGGTTTTTTGGGACTCTCAACTTGGGAGTTATTTTTTATGGAAGGTATAATTTGAATTTATGTATGTGTAACCTATCTTTCTAGTCTAACAAAAGTTTTCTCATTTTTTATTACAGGTAAGCCAGTGACAAGATTGAACTGTAATTATAAAATGTGCACAGCCTACCCAGTGCGTCCAACCATACTACATTGATCAATCTTCGAAGTTCATCGCAATGAATTGTCAAGACCGAGACAACTTAAAGTTTGGAATTACAGAGCTGCTCAGTTCTGTAATTCTTTCATCTAATTTATTATCAAATTTGCCCTTTGATACAACCCTGCACTTAAACGATCCAGCAATTTTGAAAACTTTACAAGCGAGTAAAAAGGATGGCATCGATGTAGGACGGTTTTATATCTTTCAAAGAAAATATAAACAAAATTGTCATTTTCTAATTTTATTTTAAATGATGAAAGCTGTGATAATACTTATGTTGCCACACTTGCTCTTCTATAGTTGTCATATTTTATCATCATTATTAATGTCAAAAAGAAATCCTTCCAACTATGTTGTGTGCCATTGTACAAATAGTACAACAATAGATTCATGGGAATAATAACGCCAGTGAACGGGGTGGTGGGATGGTATGCATGAATATGCATTCCAAAATAAAAATGAAATTATTCCGGAAATTACATGTCATCTCGTATCAAAAGATACTTCCGCCTTTCCATTCTTTTCCCCTTTATCCTTCTTTCAAAGTGAAATAGAGACCACACCACACAGTACAACCTGAAACCCCCATCAACATAATCATGAGGAAAAAGCATATATATTTTTATTATATATGGTGCAGTGTAACCATTAGCTAAAGATATCGCCCTCGTGTCGAGTTCCATTACGTATATTATACTGTCAAAGAAAAAAGACTGCTCATGAAATTGTCGCATCGTATCATTTGGTGATGGAAAGGGGGAAACCCTTTTAGCTGAACTGGAACCGTCACGTTGACGCTTCTTTCCCTTTTCCGACTTTGGCTTCTTGCTATCACCCGCTTGTTTGTCTGCTCGTGTGTTTGGGCCTTGCTCGCTTTAAGATTTCTTTTTTTTTCGGTCGGTAGTTTTACGTTTGTCATTCCAGACGTATACAACATTCATTGAACAAAAACGGGTAGACAAGACAGAAGAACAAGCAGGAAGCGTGAGAGGCAGGCAGACAGAAAGAAGCCAGGGAAAAATTGCTTGGTACAATTCGGTATTCTGGTTTGCGGATAAAATAGGTACGCAAACATGACGAAGAAGAAAGAAGGTGATAGCTCCTCAGGCTTTTCCACTACTCTTCCAACAAAGCCAAACGCGGAAGAGTAGGTAGCAACCAAGCATACATATTTTTCTTCAAGAAGTAGAGAGTAAAATGCAGTGAGAAAGAAAGATGAACCACAAAAAATATATAAAAAGAAAGAAATCACGTTAATGCCTTCAGATTTCGCACAAAAGAAAAATGCTCAAGACATGACAGGGAAAACACAAGCCATGGAGAAAGTTAAGTTGGCTTACATTCGTGGAGTACTTCGTTTTCGCTGTGCTTTATTGCGGACACATTACAATAACATTAGATATACCATAATGCGTACACGTTGCTTCTCGTTTTTATTATTTGTAGTGGTATACAAAATGGAACATGTTATGCATCACGAAGCAAGTAAAGAGCCTTTATTGCCCAAAATTTCATCGTCGCGGAGAAACCAAAACTGGTACTAGGAGAGAAAAAATTTCCTGAACTGACTTATTTTCGTGTTGTGACGAAAGTATGAAATGATCCCGTAGTTGCAATATATTGCAGCTGTAAGCTACATCCTTACGTAAAACACGAAGAGAAATGTAGTTATTCATTCGCAGAAGACTGCCGTAGCGGAAGCTTGTAGTTGTGATAGTACAACAAAACAAACAAATTGTTTACAGTACTTCTTTCGAGCCACAGTCAACTTAAAATCTAGAGAAACAAAAGACATAACTAATAACATTAGTTAGTCAATGTGGCAGCTTGCTCCTTACTTTGTAAAATGTACTGTGCAATCTTATAAGAGAAGGGAAAGGGTTTGAACTAAAAAAGCTGTTTTCTTGAACATCCGATTCAGCATTCAGCCAAAAACAAGGTTTAAACGTAGCTGTGCTGACTACACAGGTTCACATACGCACTTTCAATACAGTAGTGGAAGGTTTGATGCCTTCTACACAGCACATTCATGAGTAAGAATAATAGAGAAGGTTGAAATTTCTTTGTGTTTTCTTTTGATGCAAAAAATTGGTAGTGTGCTCCCAACAAACACAACTGTCGAAATATCGATAACAATGCTATCGATTTAGTAAAGATAAATAGTTATTTCATTAAAAACATTTCAACAATATTCAAACGATATTCTGATATCCTTACTTTAGCAGACAATATTGAAGAAGTGCAGAAAAACCATTTTACTAAAAACGTTGTCCATACATCGTAAATCACGCTATCTTTTCAATACTAAACATCATCCCATATGTGGTATTTCAAAGCAGTTGAATAGTCTGCATCTAATCAATATCGAATAGTATGAGAACATCGATGCTAATTGGAAAGGTGATATGCGCGCGTAAATCATAAAAATGCACCAACCCAAATTTTCTTTTTGCATCGTTTCCATATAAGTTCAGCAAAACAAAACCAACAAACATCAATTTAGCACTAGTTTGGAAGATTTGGCGGTTGAGAAGCAAAGAGCGCACAGAGTAACTCAAAAGCAAGTATTTTGGTTAAAAATATTTCTCTCATCATCAATTTGTAATTGAAGACCTTTAAAATCAAGATGGCTTCAAAAGACTTTGCAGTTATAGTTTTTAAAAGTGACAATTCAGTGTCTGCAGTTCCATTTAGCTGGATATCGGCTGACAAAAGCTTATGCGCATGGCCAAATAAATATCCAGCTAATTTTAAGAAAGTTCTCCAAGATCCCTACTCCAAACCGGAAAATGATTGGACGTGGCTAGAGGTTGACTTTAAAAAGCGTTACAGTAAGCCCATATAATAAAATGTGTTCGAGTATTCCAACTAACGTATTTATTAGTTTAACATTATTAATGATAAGCTAAATTAGGTCTAAAAAATATTGCGTCTGTAATTTTTATTCAGGCTCATTTGCGCTTGCCGATAGCAAAACTAAGAAGCATTTAAGTTCGGATGCGGAAGCAAGTTGTTCGGAACTTGAAACAACCCCTCGTTCGAAACGCCAAAGAGTATCGTCACGACTAACCCTACAGCCAGTTGAACCTACCAACTCCATTTACTCAAATGCACCAGGTTAGTTACTAAATAAGCGATTATGTTAACAATCAATGTTTGTGCAATATCAAAATATATTTAAACAGTTTTCAGATAAAAATAAAGTATTTTTTCTCAAAATGTAGGCATAGACGAAGCGGAAAACCTGCAGCCGAATCACCCAGAAAGAGATGCAGGATCTACTAACATGTTACATCTAAATTTAATGAAAGGTACGACCAAGAAATCAACATGTTTATGACAAAAAATGCTGTTAAGGTTATATGTAATAATAACGTTTATGCTTATATGGTTTATTTTTTAGAAGACACTGTTGAACTGGATACTGCGATTCTTCCACAGCACCCTACTGCAAATGAGTTTTCAATTACGGTAGCAGATGACAGTTTAAAAGTGGAAGTGAAAGACGTTGCCAACCGTCTTACAAGTACGACTATAAATAGTGTTTTAAAGGAAAATTAGTGTCTATGTTTAACGACTTTTTTATTTTATATCAGATCTTGAGGTGATCTTACTCCAACGGCTTGAAGAGCTGAGTGCAGCAAACAGAAGGACTCAGGAGATTCTAAAGAACTACATCTCCAATCAGCCCAGTATCCCTGTTGAGACCAACGTGGTGTTTAGTCTTATCCCTTTGCAAAATGAACATGAGCTTCATCAACTAGAAACTGAGTTGGAAGCTAATCCTAATAGTTATCACAAGCTCGTAAGCTGATTTTTTAAAATATAACTGAAAAAACATTTCATCATATTCGTATTTGCTGAAGAATTTTAATTGCCATCCTACTATTATAGGTTAATTTCCTCAAAAGGGCAGGAGGTGATAGTGTACATGACAACGTTTACACAGTTTTACGCAACGTATTTACGAATAGTTTTGCAAAATCTATTCGACTTACTTCACTCTCCGGAAAACTTGCCTTTCGAGATTTCAAGAAAATTGATGCTTGCGTTAGAGGTACAATAATTTTTAAACGGTGTCCTCGAAATTGTATTTGACACTTGATTTGTATGTAGTAAAAATAATATTCTGTTTTGCAGATGCAGTTCATCAAAGTGTGAGACTTGACAACTCCATCGCAACTGATAAGCAGATAATTAGTTGCATCGGAACCTGGCTGCGTAACCATGGCTTCGAAAGAAAACCTAAGATTTTGCAGAACGCGGTGGAAAGAGAGACGCCGAATCAAGAAACGGGTGGCAGCAGCATTGCTACAGATACGTCAGCCAACATTGAATTTACGATGTAGGGAAATTGGTCTACCGCAAACTTTAGAAGAGTCCTCAGATAATGTTCAACTGGTAAATGAAGTAGATGATTGTTGTAACTTAGATTCTCTAAATAGTTTTACCGTTAACGGTAATCAATTAGCATGTATAGATAACGCAACAGATACAAATAATTTAGATTTAGAGATAGCTGTACCTCCACAATTATCGAAGCCTGAAATAATTAGAAAATGGGCCATCAATAATCAAGTGACTCAATCAGCACTGAGCAGTTTACTTAAAGTTTTAAAAGAGTGGTTACCAAGAGATCAGTTTCCAAAAGACAGTCGTACACTCCTTGGTACATTTAGAAATGTAGAAAGTATAAAAATTGAAGGCGGAGATTTGTTTCATTTTGGCATTGAAAAATACATCGTAAAATATTTAGAAAATGGTGGTAGTTTTGACACCTCACAATTTGTTCATTTTAAAAACTTAAATAACCTTATATCTGTAACACTCGGCATTGATGGTCTCCCGATCAGCAAAAGTTCAAACGTACAATTTTGGCCCATTTTGGCTTATTTCTGTCAAAATGTTGATAACATCTTTTTGATTAGCTTATATTGTGGGAATAGTAAACCAAAAAATATTCAAGAGTTTTTAGGTCCATTTATTTCTGAGATGAAAAGGCTAGAAATGGAAGGGTTGGTATTTAAAAATAAGACTATTACAGTAAGAATTAAATGCATAATTGCCGATGCACCGGCACGTAGTTTCATAAAGTGCACTAAAAATCACAATGCATATTACGGCTGTGAAAGGTGTAATAGAAAAGGAAAATGGCGAAGAAAAGTTACCTATAGTGGCTTTAAAAATGCCCCATTGTTTACTGATACAAGTTTCCGAAATCAAGATTTCGAAAATCACCATAACGGCAGAAGCCCATTGTTGGAATTAGAAATAGGAATTATAACTCAAATCCCACTTGATTTTATGCACTTGTGCTGTCTCGGCGTAATGAAAAAAATGCTACTTCTTTGGAAAGAAACAGTTCCATTCAAGCTTTCTAGAAAACAATTAGCTAAAATTAGTAAACATTTAGTTTCCGTCGCAAATTCCATTCCAAGGTGTTTCAACAGAAAGCCAAGATCGTTAGAAGAAGTAAAGCATTGGAAGGCAACTGAGTT
>JAQIWN010000301.1:0-38255 GCA_034699025.1 Entomobrya cf. arborea Gr-Col-00668
AATTATTACCAATTTGTAATTTCCTAGTTTGTTTTCAGTTCAAAAAGTAATAAACAAAACAATACATACACAAGTTACGGCATAAAATTTTGGTAATAGTAAAAATACGTATGAATGTAATTTCCTTCCCGGGCCGGGCCCCGTCTAGTTTAGCCACTGGATACAACATTATGTTATTTCTCGTCACAGTCACAGTCGAGCTGTTTTAAACGATTTTCAGAGTTTGGTACCATCATCGTCATCGTATTTCAGAGTCAACGCAGCGCAGCGGTTCATAATCGGTATTCCAAACAAAAGCTTGCTATTCATCCCATGACTAATTAGTTGTTGATACCTTTGCATGAAAAAAAAATGATCGACTCATCCGGGTTCGCATTTTATGTGGCTTTTACAACAGTTGTGTTGGCTGGAATGGCTTTGTTTAATAGGTGCCATTTTTTAGTACATTCTAAACTATATAATGCTTATAAATACATGTAAGATTCTTCTATTATGTGCTCTCAAATTTTCGTATTTTAATTACCTTCATTCAATTCTCAAAACATAGTATGTAGTAAACTGTGAAGTGCAAGGTATATAAAACTTGTTTCAAAAAATAATACGAGAGACATACAAATACAATGCAACTACGTAAAACGTGCAATCTTTCAAAGAATCTTTTATGGAAAATCCATGCACATCCCTAAAATATCCCACTGTGTTTCTACTAAAAACTCTAAACCACAAAAGCCAATTCTCCGGTTCCTCCATAAAATGTAAATGCATTAAAAATTTGCAGGCACATTTTTATGTTCTTTCCTGTTGTGATTTTGATTACTTTTTATCCTTCCTTTCAAACTGTTTCATAGTTTTTTATTCAGTTCATTTGTCAGAATGACAAATCATCGCGTATAAATAGAAAAGATGAGAAACTAATTCTTTTCAGTCCAGCTCCACCAGAACCCATAAATGGAACCACGAACAAATGACAAGAAAGTGACAATTAAATTACATTACAATTTGTGAATTTTATTTGGTGTAGCCAAACATTAATTTTCGACAAAATGAAGTACAACATGCAATTTGGTGTTGTTTGTGTTGCGGTGCTAATTACCTTGTTTCTTTGTTGCACCTTTTTGAGTGTCAGTGCACAAGGTAAGGAAAATCCATTTGGCATTTCATGAAATAAGCAACTAGAAATTATAAATGATACATAAATACTTTTTTCGTGTTTCTAGACTCATGTTTTCAGAAAGCGGACCCAGGAATTTGCCGTGCAAGCATCCCCAGATTCTTTTTTAATTCCAGAAATGGACGCTGTGATTCTTTTCTTTATGGAGGTGAAATTATAATGCATATTGCATATATAACATTCATTCTTCTTGTTGACTTTAAATTAACTTTAGATTTATATTGACACCTCTATTTTTAGGCTGTGGAGGAAATTCAAACAATTTTAGAAACATGGGGGAATGCAACTCGTTCAGGAATTATTGCTTGAGACGAAGGGGTGGTGGAAGGTTCTAAAGGTAAACTTTGACGTTTAAAAATACTCGAAACAAACAGTAATCCAATAACTTTTATTTAATTATATATTTAAATGTAATCTCTTTATTGTTTGTTTTAAATAATGCAATACTGAACTTAAATAAAATACATTTGAGGTGATTAAGTTTTAATTTGTATTTTGTCGTGCGTAGTTTGCGAATTTCATTCAGAGTTATTGTTATTGAGCTGAAGCTCTTTAATACTTTTCTTTTTCCCTCTGTCTAAACCCTTTTCTGTGACTAAATACGCCATTTGTTCTGGGAACAATTTTCTCCAAAGGTGGAAAAATGGTGGGCTAAGGCAATCTATATTCACAGGCTTTTCATCACGATTCATTCCAAGAAGAGAAACAATACCACTGCATATCAAACCAAATATGATGGTTCCAAAAGTACCAATCAGAGGAAAGAAAAGATAAGATGTTGACATAAATTGAATATAGCCACTGTCATCCCGTTCTTTCCAGATATCCGCTGGTCTTGTAGAGTGGTCAATATATTTTATTGATGAGACGTCGGTGAAAAATTCAGTACAATTTTCAGTAGACAATGAGCATCTTTGGTCAGGTAAATCTCCATTACC
Organism: Entomobrya cf. arborea Gr-Col-00668; assembly: GCA_034699025.1. Classification (NCBI taxonomy): domain Eukaryota; kingdom Metazoa; phylum Arthropoda; class Collembola; order Entomobryomorpha; family Entomobryidae; genus Entomobrya; species Entomobrya cf. arborea Gr-Col-00668. The sequence continues at coordinate 2,110 of JAQIWN010000301.1, forward strand.
GCCACCAATTGCAGAACCAATGCCAATGAACACTGACAAAATATATGATGCTATCACACCAATTAGTGCACCCTAATTTAAGCAAAAAAATAGCATAATTTGTCATTCACATTAAGTATCACAAATATAGCCTGAGGATATTTTTCATTTACCAAGGAGTTAGCCCAGGGGAACATCATTCCAAGTGAAAACATGCCAAATGTGGGGCCAATTAAAATTCCAATGAGGGAAACCGCGGCCGGAAAAATATCACCCATTAAACGAACGACAAAAATAAAAGAAAATGAGATGCAACCAGTGATAACGCTAACAGCTCTGGACACGTGGAACAAAACTCTGTCACTCATATCCGGTCGCATTTTGAGCACGTAGTCCTCTACTACAATCGCAGACATTGCGTTGAGTGCACTCGAAACGGAACTAATAAAATAAAAATTCATCAAAAATGCAAAAAAAAAGTTTTAATTAATAGGTAATGTGGCCAGCCTTCCCCTGATATCAGGTACCTTAAGCTTGCACACGTGATACCCGCAACAAATAGACCTGGTAATCCAGGGATGTCACCGATTATATCCATTACAAAGATGGGCAAAATCTGATCTGTCGTTTCAACGAGCTGTCAAATAAAAAACCAGAATCAGAGAGGGCTTACATGACCATAGTGGTGATCAGTGGTTTACGTTTGGGATGTGGCTTTAGAATTTAAGTTACATTGTGTTTCATAAAACATACCTTCGCATTTATGGGGTCACACGTATAAAATTTGGCAAAAACCACAATGCCGCAGTAAGTGCATAAGAAAATGATAATCGAAAGAAACACATAATTCAGTAAAAGTGCCCTGAAACATACAACGAAGTCCTACAATTAAACGTTGTGTGTCACAAAATTAGGACTGTATGTAATCCTTAAAAATTATGATTTTTCATTTACTTTCGCACAGTTCTTAAATCTGGCATAGATGAATATCTTTGTATGTTTGCTTGCATACCTGCAAGCATATTTAGATAGAGAGACATTCCACCAAAAAATACAGCCCACACACTATGCCTTGTACGAGGATCTGGATCAAAACTGTCATTTTACAAAATTATTAGAAAAACTTATTGTTAGTAGTGCAAACGTAATGCGTAAGTTATTCAGTCTAGCAAGAAATCTAAAGCCAGTATTTTTTTTTACCGAAAAAACGATACCCTTCCTGTGTCGCTTAGTTTGTCCCATATTTCCCCAAAACCACCGACGTCCATAGTACCTTTTATTGCAATTACAAGCATGGAAATGATCATTATTCCACCCTGCAAGGCGTCAGTCCATATAACCGCTCTGAATCCTCCCTAAAATGTTTTCCCACAAAGAATCTTAGTATGAGGATCAAATTCTCCATTATCGGGTCAATTTACAAAGTTTAACAATACAACTAACCATAGTTGAGTAAAAGACGCATATTGCAAAGATAATGGCTACTGATAAGATGGTGTTGAAACCAGTGACTGAAAGACAAAAAATAAAATTCAATTAATTTTATTGCAGTTAATTAATTTAAAAAAAACTTTTCAGCCTACATACCTTGATTGAGAGCTAATGAAGGTCCATAAACAACAAGCGCCATGTAAAACACCAGGTAAAAACAGTGCACAAGAGACAGCACCATTCTAACTGTTGAATTGAACCGTAGCTCAAAATACTGAAAAATCAAACTGAAATTACTGATAATCAGTTACAAAAACATAACATATTGTTTACCTATTACATAAGTTTTTCAATGCAAAATCTCACTTCATATCCAGACGTTAACTGCAGTTTAAAGTAGACTGGTGCATATATGAAAATCAGCAAAGCCGTCAACGGAATGAAACAAAGTATAATAGTCATGTATTGAGTTCCGTACAAGTAAGTTTCCACAGGATTGCCTAACACTGTCAGTGCAGAAACAAAGCTGATAAAAAAATCGAAAGATTAACAATTTAATTTAACCAATTAATTTGAACCAATTTAAATTTAAATAGATACCTGCACATAATGGATAAAGAAACAGGCCAAGCGCTCATAGATCTACCCCCTTAAAACATGTATCAAAATATAATCGTAAACAAAAAGTTAAAAAAAAAGTTAATTAGCTTCGGAATTTTGGGATACTTGTTTAAAATTTTATCTGAACTTACCCATGAGAAATTCTTCATTGTTTTGGTCACGCTTGCTGAAAAATCCATGAAATATTCCTATAACCGCTGACATTGACAAAACTATTGCAAATACCAGGTACTCCACCCAACCAAACTTGCTTCGCAGGTCAGCAAGATATTCTTCAGGTGTTTCCGCAACCATTTTGAATTCGTGTATCAACTTAATGAATCGATTATAATATTTTGGCTTCGTTTTCTGAGTAGTGGTTACAAGTAGCTCAGAGTTCAAACAAACTATGGAATGGAAAATCAATTAAAATGCATCAATTCGAACAAGTCTGCATAAAAAAAATTGACATCCATTATTCCAACACCTGCGTCGTCGCTCAATGTCTTTCCAGACGCAGGTTAAAAACTGAACTAAAATCACACGTGAAAATATCCATTTTTTCTTGTATTTAGTTATATGTATCACGATTATGCCTACATTAAAACTGTAATGCGTACAAAATTTGTACGATTAAAAAATCTGATGAGCACAAGGCTTTGTGGAAACATTTTAATCAAAAGTCGATAAAGGATGACATGCGTGCTTGACTTTGACTGCTTGTGCAATGCACATCACATTAGCATCATAAGGAATAAAAAAGAGCATTATCGTTTTCATAATTTCAATTTATCCAAATAATCCGCAACAATATCTTATCTTGTAACATTATTTTCAGTATCAAGAGGGTTCCTGGAATCAAGAGGTTACTAAGAACGTGATCCTTTGTAATTAGTAAAATTGTACTCAGAATCCATTCTTTACTCAATACTAATCTCAGATTTGCATTTCTGACAAGTCTAGATTACTAAGTTAAGTGTGACTAAGCCAAAAAAAACTAATTAATAATAGATGTACCTATTAAATGTATATTATGCATTTATCAGTAGATAAATGTAGGATTTTACAATCTGTCCATTTTGATTATGAAATGCATTGAGAAGAACGAAAACCGGATTGGGAATAGAATCTTGAACCTGAAATGATTAGTGGTTAAAAAACAAGCAGAAATGATAGTTTATCCTAACAAAAGGGGATTTCCAATAATTTCACTCCAATTCTTTCCAACTCATGCACCGAAAATCCATAAATTAGTGAAATGCTGAAACATCAAAATGCAATGCAAAAATCCCAAAATCGAGAACAAAGCTTGTTGAAGCCAAACCAAGTATCGATTAGCCCCAATATTGAACACCTGACAATACGCCGGCTCGGCTCTTCAGCAAAATCTTTTTGTCTGTAGTCTGTATTCCTCACGATCAACATGTTATTTGGCATGAACAAAAATGCACATGCTTGTCATGTGTGCGTGTGCATGTGTGAGTGTTTGAAAGTTTATCAACAAACATCCCAAATAAAATGTTTTCCTTTCGGGATTGACATCTCAAAGAAAATTGTCTTTTCCGGTTAACTCGCTCAATTGTTAACATTAACAGCATTATCAAGTTAAATTAAAACTACAGTTTCTTCAGTAGAAGGAGTCTGAAAAAGTAAAGCTCCAAAGGAAAAAAACAGCTGACAAAGTCTCTGAACTTGGTTGAAAAGCAAAAATGCAGGCGACCCCTGATGATGACCTACTGCCTGAGACAGTGCCACAAGTGACCCTTAATGAAAATTTAAGGGCTACGATTGTCTCAAATGCATCGCTGACAAGTGAACCAATTGACAGTACAATGGATATTCAGGCCCTTGACATCATCGATGTGCAAAATGTACCAAATCATTCAAAGCATCCAGACAAATTACTTTACCATTGCCTTCCAGTGACGTGTTTGAAACTTTTAGATGGAATAGTATTGGTAGCCTCTGAAGGCCCCTCGATACTTTTAAAAATGGCTTATTTTAACGAGCAACCTTTCCAAAGGTTTCAAATTTTTCCTAGTCAGTTGGTCATATCTGGAATGGAATTTTGCCAGAATCCTGTATTAGAATGTGGTGACAATCCTGGCGATTGGCATAAAAAGTCTGATAAGTTATATGACCACATTTACGTAGGTTATGTGTGGGCAGGAAGTATGGGAACTTTAGTTAGAATAACGAGGTCGATGAAAAATGGGCTTCGGATTTTGGAAAGTGTTAGTGATAATGATTGTAACAAGAACTTTTTCAATTTTGACTTCATACCTGTCGCTGCCAAGTGGTTAGATGGAGGAAATGTTTTAGCACTTTTATCTGTACTTAATTATGTTGTGATATTTGAGAGAAAGGAGCGACAAGGTTCTCTTGGAACTTTCACTGACCTTAAAGAGATAGCGAGAATTAAATGTAGCAAATCAGAGACTCTGTTTTCGGGAGCCATTTCCGGAAATGAAAGAAACGATGTTAGAATATTTGCTGGAACGGTTTTTAATGGAATCTTTGTTTGGGATATTGACGCTGAGGGACAAGCTGTTATTAAACATGAATTAAAGTGTCATGATGTATGTTTGCTTACAATGAAATATCGATATGATTCAGTTTAAAATTTGCAATTAGCTTTACTTTTTATATGGTTTCTAATGACGGGTTTTGATTAATTTTTTTCGATGACAGGGTATAATTTTTTCACTTGAATACTACGCTAACCGGAAGCTCTTACTAAGCACCTCGGATGACCGGACTATAGCTGTTTGGCAATTCTACAGTGAAAACGATGAAAAGGAAGAGGTGAAACTTGTTCATCGATTTTATGGACATGATGCGCGTATATGGAAAGCTTTATCTGTTCACGGTTATATTTTATCAGTTGGAGAGGTAAGCATAAAGTCACGAATTGGAAGTATATTTAAGTAAATAAGGTAATTTTAGTATATGAAAACAATTTATGTTTGATAGAGTTCTGACGTTAGGGTTAATATTTTGAAAGATGGGAAAGAGCACAAGAAATGGGAAGCCCATGATGGAACACCAATTTTTACTTGCGTGTACGACAGAGATGTCGAGATTCTGGTACGTTTCAACTTTTAATATTTTGAACTTTCGCAAACCAATTTATAAATCATGTACGTAATATATATCTCTTTTGCACAAACATTTTAGTATACTGGTGGCAACGATGGTTCAATTAGAAGGTGGTCTAAATGGTGGTATCAAGTAAAACCGCGTGTTCTTCCTTTCGACCAGATTTCAACTGACCACGAAACGGGTAACACGGATGGAGCCAATAGTACTGGAAGATGGATAGGTGGGATATTATGCATAATATATATTGAGTACGACTGCTTCAGGTAGTAATATTTAGCTAAACGTTTATTGTGTTAATTACAGGGAACAAAGACTTTCCTAAAACGGTGGCAATGCTGGATATAAATCATGTAATTGTTTCAATGGAGTCTGGCAGGGTAACGAGTTTGGACTGGGAGGGAAAACAGTACGATTTACTGCATGATCCCAGATGTGAAGGATATCAAATTATAAAGATGTCACCGGATCAGAAAATATTGGCTGTTGCTGGTAATGAAGGCCACTTCTATACAGCGCAGTTGTCTTTCTCTGGTAAGATTGGCTATTACAATGAAAACATTTAAAGTGCGTAAAGTTTTTAAACAAATCATTGGTTGATTGTTGTATGTTTGATCTTTCGATAGAAAATCAGTCAAGTGGAAGGAACATTCTCTACGCGAAGAAACTTTTTATGACAAGGGTTGCCCGCCATATTATTTCTATGATATGGCTCAGTGCTTCAAGATTACTTGTAATATGTTTTAACCGTGCCATCGTTTTACTCATGGAAGAAAACAAAAACGGAGAGCAATCAGAAGTCCAATTTATTCAGACTTTTGACCTTAAATTATCACGGCCAGGTGTACCAGCAGCACTGGAAATTTTAGGAAAGTATATAGTTTTTGGAGATGAAATAGGTACATTACATTTGTTACGATACCACAAAACGAATGAGGAAATCCAAAGTATTGAAAATGTAAACAAGGATGGAATAACAAGTTTGCTTTATCACGAGTCCAAGTTATATTCAAGTGGGAGAGACGGGAAAGTGAAAGTTTTCGAACTGAAAATCGATTCTCAGAATGATTTGAAAGTTGAATTTATTCCGTTATCGTTATTCTTGATGCCTTTTGAATGGACTTGTGGACTGTATGTGAACATGATGCAAATGCTTTGTTGTGGATTTCAAAAGGTCAGTGCAGTTTTAAGTTTAAAAATCTTGCAAAAATCTTAACACACATATAACTTTTCATTCCGGCCCAAAATTTAATTTGATTTCATTTAAAATTGTAGGAAGACTTCGTATTGTACAGTATCAACCAGAAACGTACTCTTGCGAAGATTCCATGTGGTGGGGGTGGCAATAGAAAGTGGGACTTTAAATATGGACATGGAAAAGAAGGATCTCAAAATGCTTCGTTTGCTTTCGTTAGGGACAAAGAAGTTTACTACTCATTTTTACCCATGGAAGGATACCTCAGCGTTTCAGTAAAGGTACAAATTTTCTTATCACATCTTAGTATAAACACAACGTGATTGATGATCGGGGTACGTTAAGATACATTTGTCTTCTATTTCTGCATTTTTCTAAAAAACATTTTTTTTTTTTCATTCATTGTATACAGGACGGACTACACAGTAAAGTCATAAACTGCGCAATACAAGTGCGTTCAGTTGGAAATGTAATCGATTACATATCTGGAAGTGAAGATGGATCACTAAAATGGTTTCAGTGGGATTCAAAGAATCAAAATATTTTATCTGTGGATAGTATGGAAAATCACGTATCTAGTGTTAGGAGCGCATGGAAAATCACGACTATGTCCAATAAAACATTCTTATTTGCTGGTGGTGGTAGATCTCAGTTGTGTATTTATAAATTAGGTATGACTTAAAGTAAAATAATAATTTAAATATTTGCATGCTAATTTGTATTCTGGAATAATCTGTTATTCCCACTTTTAAATTGATCCATATGTATCTTGTATGTTTCAGATTTTAATACTCAGCGAATAGAACCATTAAAGGAAATCATCCTTGTGAAAACAAGTTTTAAGCAAACGGAAGGAGACGTAAGAATTATGGATATTGTTGTAACGGAACGTGATCAGGATGAGCTATGTTGTTTCAATGCATGTTCCGATGGATTAGTTCGCGTTGTACATTTTAACATAAAAACAAACAAATTCAAAATTGCTGGTTTATTAAATGGTAACGCTCACGCTGTAATGCGCATAGAATTACTAAAATCAGCAACAATTAGGGACGGAGTCCGCATAGCTGGGGTGACCTCAAACGGATATTGTTTGCTTTGGACCTGGGAATGGGATGACGCAAATCTTTCTGTCAGCCTGAATAAAAATGCAGTCCCGGAAAAGAAATCAGATTTTCAAGTGCTTCTTCGGAAAACTGCCTTCCTCTCAATGCGAGTTATATTATCATCCTCTGAGAATAGTGACGAAAATTATTCTGTCATTTGTGGAGGCGATGATTGTTCAATAAGTTCTTGGACATTGACTATACGCAAAGAAAGTAGTAATTTGAAGTATTTGATAAAAGAAAATTGGATAAGGGATCAGTGCCAGAGAGGTGCTGTTGTAGGTGTTGAGACTGACAGCAAGTATGTGTATACACTTTCCAATGATGAAATCATTGGTATTTGGAGTTCCAGCGATGGAAAACTTTACAGGAAAGTTTATGCTGGTGTTTCTGACTGTCAAGGTTTTGTAGTGGATACAGCTAATGAGAGCATAATGTGTTATGGTAAAGGTGTATCATGGGTTCCAATTTATGCTTCCACGGTGTAAGAAATTGTCTTTCCTTGTTGTGTCTAATGTTGTTACTCAAGACTAATTAATAATACATATTAATGTGATATTTTAGCTATGAAAATGAATATTAATGTTGAATGTCGACCGATTTATAAATATATTTTAAGCTAATTAAAGAGTAGTATAAAAATTCTACACAATACTATAATTTTAAGGTGATTTTTATTAGCAAATAAACTATGAACATCATTTGGTTCTAATTAATGCTTTCTTTTTCCTCTTTTGTATTCTCTTTCACCTTACTAAACTCTAAATTGGTGTGGCAAAAACATGAAGCTGCATTAATATCACTTTAATTAAAAGTAAAATGTTCCATGCTGGTGTTATGATTAATAAAAAAACACAAACATTTTGCGAGCTCCAGTAGGTTATATAAACTGCCTTTAATTGACACATTCACTCATTGCTCTGCATCACCCTGCGCCATATACTGTTTTACAGAAGCAGCATTTTTCAAATATCAACTTAAAAGTATATTATCGTCTTATTTTTCCACCAAAGTTCGCGTATGATTTGATTTTTAAATATGGCCGAAGAAAATATATCCAAGAAATGTCACTGGAGTTTGAAACCCGTCCTAATTGTGGCAGTGGCAGCAATTTTTATTTCAAAAGCGCAAAGAGTTGCGTCTGAAGATTCCATTGTGCTTACAACTGAAACGAGTACCCTTGATTCTCCAGTTTGTCCTGGTATACAGAGATCGTAATATTTTAGAATTAATCAATAAAGTCATCCACATGGGGCACTGTGAAACATTCGGAATAATTCTTGCTTTCTAGATTATTGCAGTTTAAATCCTGACCCCGCAACAAGAAGAAAGATCCCACCATTCAAGATGTGGTACTATGATCCTACCGAAGGTGGTTGCAAAAGATTTAGATGGAGTGGGCGTGGAGGAAATAAAAATCGGTTTTACAAGAGAGCAGACTGCGAGGAGACATGTTCCAAATGCACAATTGCTGAGCTCTCAGAAAGTCAAAAGGCAGAGATGAAAGGTTGCCAATTGTTTTATCAAACTTTTCATGTGCATTTTAAACAAGACTTCATTCATGTGTGCTTAGTTATTAATTTGATTGGTATTTCCACAGCTTGCTCTTTACCTTCAGACGAGGGACAATGCGCTGAGGAGGGGAAAGGAAATCCCCAGTTGGTTTGGTATCATGATGAGGCGACAACAAATTGTTCTCCGTTCATTTTTTATGGATGTGGAGGAAATGGAAACAGATTTGAGAGCAAAAGTGAATGCGAGGATACTTGTCATTAAGATTTTCCAGGTGAAAAAATCATCTTTGGCTTGTGTACCGGAAGGAAGTCATGTTCATTTAGATTAATTAATATCTTAGCATTATATTTATAATCAAAGGAAAGATAGAAATTTTACCATTGTATTGAATGCCTTTTGGGGTATTATGAGATGTACATATTTACTATCAACTTTCTAATAAAATTATTCATTTCCTGTCAATAAAAATATTTTTAAATTAAACACGAAAAATCTTCCGGTATTGTAGGAGTTGGGTGTTGGGTGCTATGAATAACTGCGACAAGAAAATAGTTACATGTTACATAACATCACATTGTGATAACTGCCAAAAACGTGCATTATTAAAGTAGCCAATTTGGTTACGTAATTTTATGGAAGGAGCACCTGTTCTCACATGACATCACGCATTATCATTCATCAAACCATACGCGTTAATAGATTTTGCTATTTGACACAAAATTTTCTCCTCCTACAACAGAATAATGTTTCTTCTTGGTTATAATCGTGGTTTGCTAGTGTCAAGCTAATTAATGACTTATGCATATATAAAAATGTTTAAAAAATACAAAAAAATTCTCTCTAGTGTGCTAGTACTCACCCACCAAACTACACAATCTTCTAAATGAAGCAATAAGGTATAAAAGGGTTCTAGCAATTTTTTGATGGGAAGCGGAAATAAAAATGAATAGATTTACCAAAATTGCATGATTTACCATTTGGGTTTCATTTGCATAAACTTTTTCATAATTATTTTACACACTAACGCACTGACAGAACAGCCATACGGCAAAGTGACAACGCACGCCACAATTTGCAAAATTATGTGTTTTATTGATAAAAAGCTGTTAGGTAAAAGGTAAATTGTAAAAAAGATGTGGTTGCAAAAATATTCAGTAGGCAGGAACTAGGAGCACAACACATTCAAATGAATTGAATGAATCAACAAGTTTTTTTTTACAGATTTAAGTTTGCTTTCAGATATGAGATAGTTTTATGAGAGAAGACAATTCTAGCAAACCGACAAATTAAAGACGGACAGTTAGGAATACCTGGCGACCCGGGGCTGGAGGAGCCCCTCAGCAATATGGTTTTAAAAACGGTACATTATTCTTGACCTTGAAAAATTAGCAAAAGCATTTATATGCAAATGTAACACAGCCAACAATGAATGCAACGCACATCCGTCCAATTTTAAAAAGTTCAACGATCATTTTTAGTACACATTAAAAAGCAAAACATGAAATTTAGTGGTAGTTTTTCTGAAGCAGTTTAGTATACAAATTAGTAATTTGATAAAGAAAATTACGTGAGTAAATGTAACAGCAAACGTAAAATATTGGACATCATCATTCATTCAATTGGTAAAAGGACGTATGCTGTAATCTGTTAACATACAGTGGCAGCATTTAACAAAATTTAAAATTCCACAATCGTTAAAGTGCTAAACACACATACGTCGAACCACAGATTTACAAGTCAAGATGAAGCATATATACTGCACTGACTACATTCAAAAATATGAAGATTCAAAAACTGACAATCATATCATTACAATTAGGTGTAAGGTCATCAAAGTGACGAAAGCTGAGAGTGATTTTTAGGCACTATATTTCAAGTTCACTCTTAAATATAATGAGTATTTTGAAATGTAATCCAATCATCAGCAAAAAAACAATATTGAATGTAGAACTCATATTTTTTATGAACTCCGAACATCAATCATGACATAAACCAGTTGAATGATTGTCATTTTTGCTTGTTTCTAGAAGTGGTTTATATGTTTTCCCAAATGAAAAAATCTTAAAAAGTCAATATAGCCAATCTTAAAACAAGATGAACTCGTCCTTATAGCACATATACGCACAATATTATTAAAGAAGACATATTACGTGATATTTTAGACACTTTTTGTCTTTTCATCTTTGCCAAATAAAATCGAAAGTTTTCTCTCTCGCTATACAACTCATCAATTTAACCATCAAAATGCATAATATGCATAATCGTGGTTAGCCTTTTACCTCGTTCTCTCAGCCAACCTCAAATATTACGACTCAAATTTTTGCAGTTGTTTGTGTCGCGGAATGATGCAGAATACATGTAATCAGTAATCATATAAACCATAATATTCATCTTCGATAGTTGCACCTTGAATTGTCTTTCGTGATGAAGAAGCAACAACCTAAGGCACCCTCAAAGTCAAATATACACCAATGGCTCTGTTTTCGTCGACTTGATTCTTGGCTTTTGGTGATTTGATAATGATGATGAGCTGTGACCGGTTGTTTGAATAAACATCATTTCTCTATTATGCTCACAAAAATTACGTATTATTGCAAAAACAAGTAAAATATAGACACCAACTGCCAAGCGCAGTTATAAAAAAAATTGCCGAAAACGTAACTATTGTTGCGTACACATGAAAGCATTGCACTTCTTGATTGCATGTGCAATTTACTTTGTCGCCTATATAGCTAGTATCCTTTTTTATGCTGACAGGTATTACATGGGTATTTTTCTCTTCCGCTGTATCCACGTTTCACCAATTTCTTTCCAAATTTAATTTCTCATTTCTCACGTTACATCCATGCTTTTGATGCAGAGGGATGGGGTGACAGGAACACCTTCTTAGGTCAATATAAGATGTAATTTTTTCAGAATTTTGTGAAGGCATATATCAAAAATTCAAGTGAATTCTTCAGGTTACGAATTGTTATGAAATAGGCTGTACTTACGACGACTGACAGATTAAAAAGGATGAAGGGTAGGTAATGGCACGAAATAGGTGAAATGATCATAAAGAGAAAGTAAAATTCTTACAACATTTCGATTATAACTGTTTTAAAAGTGGAAATTATCACACCGCCTAAATTCTCATCGGGAAATTACACGAAATCGATTTTGATAAAAACGATCAAATGCGATATACATAATCGTGAATAAGGTAAAAGGAACATGCCCCTTTTAAAGTAGTTAAGTGTTTATATTTCGTGTAAAATTTTCATTTTTTAAAACAAATTGATCAATGTATGGTTTTTATTTGAACAAACCAAGTAATTTTTATTTTGAAATTCTGGTAGCCTACTACCAACATACTTAATTACATCATAAAACAAACGCGTCTACTAGTCACTACCGGATATACCCACTACCTACTAAATGTCTTTCAAGTAAAAATATGAATTTGGCCTGTAGCCTCATTATTCCATTATCTGTCCATTGGCCACCTACAGCTTCATCTCCTCTAACTGGTAGGATGACAATATTTTTACATGTACATTAAATGCCAACATTACGCCTTAAAAATTTCCAAACTTAATTCCATAATAAAAGGTAGATAATCAGTAATATAAGATTTCATAAGCCTAAAAATTAATATTAAGATAATGCTGATGCTAGAAGATAAACGTGATATGACCCAAAGATCCTATCAAGCTAAAATGTCAAAAACGTTTGTAAACACTTTTGCTCACTTTCTCACAATTTATAATTGACCAACTTATATACATTATATCATATATACAGTAGTTAGCTTATACTGGCTTTCAGTATTGTCGTAACGCAACACAAATTATGATAGTAAAGCTATATTGACGATCGAAGACACTAGGAGCATCTTCATTTCAAGAGATAACAAAAATTGCTGACAAATGAAGATGGCACCTTAAAGAAATTATTATGCTACGTTATGCAGGATCATTCTACTCATTTCCTGTCTAATAGAATGTATATAATCTTCATTAAAGCAGCTATAACCGAAGACAAGCTTTCTTGAAAGTTTACAGTAAATTACCTTTTGCACTTAACGAATAACATGTTATACATACATACCTACATATATGTGGGTACGTCTATACACGTACTTTTAGTGGGATAATTTCTGATAATACATCATATCGTAATGATTTTAATGGAATATTCACTGTAACTGTTACTGAATCTCAACAAAATCTTGATGAAAACCGTTTTGAGAAAATTTGCACAAATTTTGGCCTGCTTTCAGGCCATGGCAGACAGGCCATTTGCTACAATATTTATGGATAAGCAAACGAAAATTTTCCCTTGGGATACATTTATGCTATGTAAATCAGCCAGCTTAACAAGCAGCTTTCAGTCTTTAATCAACTAAACACGTTAAATTAAGTCAATTAATTTTCGGAGTTTGGGGTTAAACGTCATGTCTCAAAAGAAAGGTGTTAATTTGACTATAAATTTTGCAATACTAAATTAAAATGTTCAAACAAAAGATTTACAATGGTTTGCATAAAATTTCGATTCACTTTCTTTTAAAAATTATACTTTCTGAATTAATCCTTCTTCCCACCTTCCTTCTCGAGTACACTTTCGGGTATGTTGGTTTTAAGAAAGCATGATTTTTTCAGGATAATAATGGGAAATTTATCTCGCTCAAAGCCTATAAAATCATCAAATATCGTCACATTAATTTATCATTGAGATCACCAAGAAAGAGCATCAACGATTTATACGACAGTTTACATTGTTTAATGAATCAGGTTGTAAAAATGCAAAAATGTAACGTGCTGCATTGCCTGTACGAGTACCAATGAGCATGTGAACGTGGATGAAAGGTCATTAGAGAGAATGGTCAAGCAAAACTAATCACAATGAGACATCTTCAATAAAAACATGGATTCAATGTATGAAATCGAGCAAGTAGGCAAGTATGTATGTGATTCATATTTTTTAAAAGACATGCACTTCGAAAGAACATGGTTTCGTTTAGTTAATTTAGTTAACTTAACTCTAAACTTACATACCTATGGCTATAATACAACATCATTACAAATCGGTTGACAATTCGTTTACACAGAACAATTTTTTCGTCTTCTGAAATACACGCAATGCAAAAAAAAAAACTGTAAAATATTATAATACTTTTAATGATTACAAAAACATTAATGTAAACCAACGCAAAAGCCGGTATGCAATTCTTTAAAACAAATACTGAAAATATACCACACACATCACACACGCGATATTATGTCCAACTTCCTCTATCAGTCTAACAATCAAATTCAAATATTAACATACATTCAACCCTTTCTACTTACAATACAACCTTACTTGAATTCAAAAAATCTGTAAAGATTGCTATTGCTTCTCATTCTATTTGCTTTTTCTTTACAATTTTGTCTGCACTCTTAACAATGTTTGCATGTAATAATTTTATCGACAGGAAAGGTGCAGTTTACTGATTTTGATTATTATTTGATAACATAAGCGTAACTGCTGGTCAAAGCGTGTACGTAGGTATTTAACGCGCTTATGAAGTGAAGTACTACAAGTTGACTTATAGGACGTCGTGTCCCTTTGAATAAGCCATGTGCTATAGGCATAAAATTGAAATAAAAAGAACAAAAGCAAGTAACCCGACAAGTTTCGCCTTCATCATCATCTTCCTCACGATGATGATGATGATTGAATCACTCAAGTTTTTATAGCAAAAGTATTTAACCAAAAACTATCACTTTCAAACATCACAGTACAAATTTTTAATTTCATGTGTGAGCATTGAACTTTAGAGTGAAGTGGACGGAAGGAAGGAAGAAAAGATTAGAGAGAACTGAAAAATAGTTGCACTGACTGAACTTTTCTTTAAGAAAAAAATAGAAATCGCTTGTTTGTGAGTTTGTTGTGTGCGAGTGAGTTGTTGCCGTGCGAAAAAGTGCAGGCATACATCAAGAGGAATGCGAGTCGTCAACATGAAATCGCCAACGTTAACACGCTTTAGCTTACTAGTGGGGCTTGTGATAGTAGCCCTTGTTTTTAGTGAAGTGAGTGCAAAAACTAAAAAGGAAAAGCATGAAGATGGGAAACCATCCACTGGAAGGAAATCCAGAGGAATTTGGATTGGAGGTGATCACCGTACTGGAATGGATCATGGTCATGGACATGGCTGGATGAAGTTACATAACGATCGCCAGTCCGGTCACAGTACAAAGCATAGTGAAGCTTATGTCAAGTTCCATGGTTTGGGTGAGAAGGGGAATAGTAGAAATAATGGAATTTTGGGAAGGATTACAAATGCGTTGAGAGTACTTGGTGTTGGACGTGGTGATCCGGATGAGGATAATAACGGAGGCGGACAAAGTGGAGGTGGATGGAGTTCAAATAATGATAATGGAAATAGTAATAGGAATAATATGGGGGGAGGAGGAGGTTGGGGAGGTGGTCAACAGCAGCAACAGGCGCAAGTGATCACGGTCGCTGTTGCACGACCATCTAAGGGAGGTCAAGGTGGTGGAGGTGGACATGGAGGAGGTGGTGGTGGCGGTGGACATGGAGGACAAAGTAGTGGAGGTGGTGGAGGAGGTGGATGGCCTGCTCCTCCTTCTATGATGCAAATGCAACAGGGATGGGCTAATCCACAAATGCAAATGGTCGTTGCTCAACCAACTGGATGGGCTAGTGCTCAAGGTGGAGTAGGTGGTGGAAGTAGTAGTGGGGGTAGTAGCAGTGGAGGAAATGGACAATCTACTGGATGGGCTGGTGGGGACTTTCAGACGTACAGACCTCCAAAAGGGGGTAACAATAATAATAGGAAGGGACATTTCCAACTTAACTTCCCTACTGGAAGGCCAGCATATATTCAGTAAGTCTTTTAACCTTTAAGAGAGTTTATGACGATTGATTGATTTGATTTAAAAGTTAATTTTTGTTACTGTTATTTTTCATAGAAAACTTAAGCCAATCATTGACCTACCAAAAATAGCTTTGCATGGATGGAGGAGATAAATGACTAAAGATGACTGGCTTGTTATGTAAATCCAGTTAAGACTCAAATAATTAATGTACCAAATACCACCACCATTATTAACACTTGTTATTTTCCTTTGTTTGTTTTATTGTTGATGTTTTTTTATTTATGTATATTATCTTGTTGTAACTGTTATTTCTACTTATAAAAATTATACAAAAATGTTGTTATTTTGTTAGATTGTTGATTGATATTATTATATTTAGCTACATGTTTATCTTATGTTTCACTTTTACAACCAGAAATGTAGGCATAAGCCAAGAAAAGAATTATTATTTTTTATTACAACTACTTGTCTGGGGAGAATATTACGAAAAAAATATATATTTAAAAAATACAAACATGCGTCAGTAATGTTGATAGAGCTTGACAAATAAAAAACATGAAAGAATGAAAGTTGTTATCAAACTTTTTTTCACTAACTTGTTTAATTGCATTATCTTCAGTATTAGAAAAATGCGCATTCATTTACTAATTATTTTCCTGGGGACAATTTTTGGCATGCATCATGCATCTCAACAAAAATGCTTGAATTTATAGTCACAAAACATTATCCAATGAACGTATTTACAAGTTCTTAATTGAAGATAATGAAAATTGGAATGTCGAAAAAGAAAGGGTAAATTCATACACAGATCATGTTGATGCGGAAAACAAATAATTAGTTAATTGTCAGACGCCTAATTACTATTTATCAATGGAACGTTTGTATCATTGTTGCCATTTTCGTCTTGACCTTCTGGTCTGGTAATAGACTTCGATTGACATGCTGGACTGGACTGTAAAACTTTTTGGTATGTAATTTAATTTGGGGCGAAGTGTAACTCAACAAAGCCTAAAAGTGACAGGTGCTGACATCTGTGAATAATTTTCCCGCAAATATATCTGTTAGTCTGTCAAGTGCTGCATCCTGCAAGCTCAATTTGAAAATAGCGATCTGCTTGCACGCCGTCCGTTCTCTTTACACTGAACTGCATTTTACATTGCCGGTGAGCTATACGCTGGGCTTCTACTCTTTCTGTCCGTCTGCTCAAGTTTCAGATTCAATTCAGTTTGAGCATTCAACATTCCCTTTTGCTGTTGAGGTGTGTGTGTGTGAAGCAATTTTTGCTGTCATCAAGAATTTTTTAATTAGTTAACTACTAATTAACTGAAGCAAAGTAAAAACTAACTATGGAAGGTTCATCAGTTACTCTTCAACTCCGAGGAACACTCAGAGGTCACAGCGGTTGGGTCACCCAAATCGCTACCAACCCAAAGGATGAGAACATCTTGCTGTCTGCATCCAGAGGTGAGTTTTTTAGTTGTGGTTGATTTGATTAAAAATATTTAGTAGTGTTTCGGATAGTTTTACTGATCTGAAATAATTTACAGTGATGATACCTTTAGTTGATTAAAATATGAAATTACCCCTTCTTTGCGGATATGGGACTGATCTCTTCGTTAAAAATTAAATTAGTTGTAGGTATACTTCAAGATGGAATTTTAATTGATGGGTATTTGTTCGTTTGATTTATGCAGATCGTACTTTGATCGTCTGGAAGCTGACCCGCAATGAAGCCAATTTTGGTATGCCAGTCAAGAGATTGTATGGTCACTCCCACTTCGTTTCTGATGTCGTTTTGTCTTCGGATGGTAACTTTGCCCTTTCTGGATCATGGGACAAGACTCTTCGTCTTTGGGACTTGAGCGCTGGAAAGTCAACTCGTCGTTTTGAAGATCATACTAAGGTTCATTCTCTCCCAATACTCGACAGAGATTAAAAATCTCTGAGCCATTAAATCAATGATGCAAATGGTCATCCATGTCATCAGCATCTTCATTCAGGGATTGAGAATTGAACTGTGCAAGATTTTTTGTAACTTTTTTTTGTAATACTTGACACAAGTAAGGTGAGCCAGCAATGGGTCACTAAGGTAGGTGTGCTGTCACACACTTTGGGCATCAACGCCTTTGCAGCTTGCTGCATTGGCGTGGTTTCGTCACCTTTGGTCCGGTAACAAGGCGAGGAAATTGGGCCTTCACTGGTCCAAAATCCAAGCCTGATGCATAATCAAAATATGAATGGCTCAGACCCAGACCCTGAAATCTTTTTGGGGACTGGAACTTTGGGGCTATTTAATAATGTATTTATTTTGTTTCTAATTTTTAGGATGTCTTGAGCGTTGCTTTCTCTGCTGACAACCGTCAAATTGTTTCTGGCTCCCGAGATCACACCATCAAGCTCTGGAACACTTTGGCTCAGTGCAAATTCACCATCCAAGAGGATGGCCACTCTGACTGGGTTTCCTGCGTGAGGTTCTCCCCCAACATCGCTCAACCCATCATTGTATCTTGTGGCTGGGACAAGTCCGTCAAGGTAAGGTGTCACGTTTAAAATATCAAAAATAACTTAGGTATTGCACATAATTAGACCTCGAATTATTTGGGCAAATTGTCCTCTGTAGTAATTTGAGGGTCGGAAATGATGCAAAATTGAAGTCCAGTCATTATCATAGTTCTTGTTGTCGCTTCTGTATAATGAGACGATGATGATTTGCGACATTCTCGTGCAAACAAATTACTCTCATTGGTTTTGGGCATGTACGATGAAACTTATCAGTTTAATCAATTTTTGACGAATATTTGTGTGTTTCAGGTTTGGAATCTTGCCAACTGCAAGCTAAAAGCAACTCATGATAAGCACACTGGCTACTTGAACACTGTTACTGTCTCCCCTGACGGTTCTCTGTGTGCTTCCGGTGGTAAGGACGCTAAGGCTATGCTCTGGGATCTCCATGATGAGAAGCATCTTTACACTTTGGATCATAATGACATTATCAATGCTCTGTGCTTCTCTCCCAACCGCTACTGGCTTTGCGCTGCTACTGGTCCCTCCATTAAGATCTGGGTAAGCATTATCGCCATATTTTCGCAACTTTGATTTTTGCTATGATCTGTGTGTATTTACTTGTTGACTTTGACTTAAATATGCATATTGACTTTTTTGTTTACAGGATCTGGAAACCAAGAACATGGTCGATGAGTTGAAGCCTGAAGTTGTCTCCCAACAAACGTCTAAGAATGTACAACCTGACTGTCTGTCTCTGGCCTGGTCTAACGATGGACAAACCTTGTACGCCGGTTACACTGATAACACCATTAGGGCATGGCAAGTTTCACAGACTGTTAGCAGAACAGTCTGATAAGTGACTTGTGTTGACAATTAAGTTTAAACTTATTGAATGAAATGGAAATAAAAAAATAAAAAAAAAACTTTTGTTATCTCGCTTATTTTTTCATTAATTCAGTGAAACAAATTGTATTTTTATTACGCGATTCATAATATAATTCATATTTATTCATTCTCATATGAACTCTTATCAATCACTAATCATTTTTCTGTGAAAAATAGAGTGGAGTGTGGGAGAATTGCGCATTTGAAAACTTTTTCACGCTTTCATTATATTTATCGTTTACTTATCAACTCTCTTACTGCATGATGAAGTTATTCAGTAAATGCATTTCTACTTTAACTCATGATGCAATGCCATAATGTAGTGGTTGCTGACTTTCAGAACAGCAGAATTACATGGAGGAAACAATTTTTATCGTATTTCGTGTCATTTATTAGTGTAAAGATCAGAATTTGAACTGAAAACATTTATTTCACCGCAGTGAATTACATAGACTCCACATACCCTAATAACCGTTAAAATACACTGAAAAGTAAACGCATGAAAAAAAGTTGAACATAGGTACAGTTTCAGCATACATGTAGTCATACATTTTGTATCATTGCAAATAATTAGAGTGGCGATAGTAAATATTATAAGTAATAGTAGTAAAATTCAGAGGTGGGCTTGAACTAATTTCACGCTTAACTATCTTCATCTTCAATCTTGGGAGCTAAGTAATACCGGATGTACCCATAATCATTATCTGAGGATGCAACTTTGAACTCAACAACAAGAGGAACATCAGGGGACATAGAGAGTGTCACCTTCTCTGACAAACCAGCTGCTTTTGCGAAAGAATTTAGGTACCTGAAAACAAACATAACACACATTTTAGTACTACATTAAAAATTGCCAAACAGCATTCGGAAAGGAGTGGGGCATGTAAGAAGTGCACAATTATTTAGTTTTTATAATGAAACATACCTGGAGGCGAAGGTAAGTGTGACAGGTTCTTGCAGGTCAATAGCAATATTTTCATCGGAGTCAGCACTGCTATTCTGCGCCAACTTGATGTTACCAGTTCCAATATCTCCAGTCGAGGAAAACTTGACTCCTTGCTTGGTGCAGGCGATGGCAATGGATTCTCCGAATTGAGACAAATCGCGCACGATCCTGGCGAAGTCACCAGAGGGCATTTTCACAACACATGCGTAATCGGTTTCCTGTATAAAAATTTAAGTTAAATCATTAGTTCACATTCATTCAGTCAAGGTTTCAATGGTAAGCTGATATGCTAGAAGAAGCATAATTAAAATACTTACAGGAATTCCCAAATGTTCCTGATCCAGATTCATCAACTTCATGTCAAAGTCAGAAACACGGTCTCCATTCTTCGACTCAAAGACAAAAGTGACAACATCTGCACTATCTTGCGCCTTGATAGTAACAACGTCATCATTGTTGGAACACTTCATGATCTTAGCCAAGGACGCCAAGTTCATTCCCATTGACATGTTACGGTCGCATCTGTAATTTTCGAACCCCTCCGCCCTCAAGCTCAAACTAACAAGTGAAACGTGGCTGTTATCCATAGCCTGTAACTGCAGTCCAGCTTCTGAACCTGAGTGATTAAAAAAAACATCACAATCAAAATCCCGAACACCACCCACACACTCATACCTTTGTCATTTTTTTAGCGCCAAGAAATTTTTTAATCATTTTTCCACTTACAATCAAAACTGGCTTCATTTAAAAGTTCCTTGATAGCATCCAACACCTTCTTGAGGATACCACCTTCAGCAAGACGGGCTTCAAACATTTTGACTGATTAGTTTTCTAAGAAAGGTCACCTCCAAAAATAAGTTAAATTCCGTGTGGAATGGTGAACTAAAAAACCAACAAAGAAGCCCAAAGTTAAATTAGCAATTCTCCCAATTTTCTAATAACTTCTAAGTCCCTCCCATTTGTTAGTCACACATGAACACTCATTAATTAGTTCACTTACAAATTAAATAGTTGGTAAAGTAGATTAATATTTAAAATTTGACAGATCCTCTGCAACAGTGGTACACTCCAATAGAACTTCAGCACTAGACTGATATTTTCTTTTGTGTTTGTGAAGCAAAATGCTTTGCCTTAAAACGTAAAGAAAGAAAAGAAAAGTCGACAAAGCCAAATTTCTCACAAAAACTCGGCGCTCAAAATTTTCACCCAAAAAGGTAGGGCAAATTGACTAGATGTTATATTGACTTTGTTCAATTTACAGGATAAAGGGCATGAAAATAGCATTGCACTGCACTGCAGAGAGATTCCCCGCTCCGTATGAAGATTGGTTCCTTGGCTGTGTTGTTGTGCCACAAGCACAAGATTCAACTGCGTCGCTAGAACTCAGCTGTGTTGTGCATATGAAATGAAGATTAGATGAAAAATGTCAGCATGCTGCTGCATGAGAATGTTTACTTTGTGCAGAATATATCTTTAAGTTGATTGATATTCATGAAAATTTAACTATTTACTTAAAGAGTATCACGTGTAGCTTTTTTTTGCAAGGTAATTTTACTGGAGTATGTTCATAATAACTTGAAATCGGGAGTAATCTTGGACTTTAATCCATTAAAAAAAGTTACTGCTAAAAAAATATTTGTTGTGTTTAATTCTAATTGCAGACGGGGATCACACTAGATTCCCGAAGTTAACTAAACCAGCACTTAACTGATATCTATTAAGGTAGTAAGGTTTGGTTTTCTTTTTAAATCGTTGACGGGAAGTAGAAGGATGAGCTCGTGGATTACGAATGGATTGAAAACTCTCCGGGTCCGTGTGGGGGGTGCCGTGGGATCCGTGCCGCAGCAGAGGTCACCACCGTTCGTGATTTTGCGATTGGCAATCTTTCTATGTGTCTTTTGTAAAATGCTTTGTTTTTAGGAATGTATAACGTGATCTTTTGAATGAATGCAGGTTGGAAACATGAATGAATGGATGATTCTTTTTGCATGAATGTTAGTTTTTTTTTCGTTCGTGTAATTATCGTAGCTGTTGTCTTTACGAAACTTTGTTTTCGTTGCAAACTAATCATATTTGCCAGAAATTGTGCTTTATTTCAAGTTTTGTTTGTTTTTTCTGGTTTCCGTAATCTTTTGCTTTTGTTTAGTGATTTTTATGGGAATGAACTTTCTTCTGAATCAAATTGAATATGAATATTCATTAATTCGTTTCTTTGATTGCTTTGATATTTCAGACACTATGGGGCTCAAGTAAAAGAGGTTCAGATACCACCGAAACCCAAGAAGCCACTGACTCCGTATTTCAGGTTTTTAGGGCAAGTCAGGACTGACATTCAAAAGCAGAACCCTAATCTTAAGACAACAGGTGTGTAAAAATAATTAGCTCTTCTTTGTGCCTCGTGCCATCAAATGATTAGATCTTTGACTTGTCAAGAAGTGAATAATTTGAAACTAAATTGCTAGTTTTTTTTTAAAAATCTAGATTTAATGAAAGTCGTGGCACAAAGATGGGAGCAACTGGATCAGTCATCAAAGGAATCTTACATCCATGCGTACAAGAACGACATGGAATCTTATTCAACCATAATTGAGAAGTATAAGAAGTCCCTTACTCCTGAACAAATTGAGGCTCAACAACAAGTAAAGCTGGATAGGCAGATTTCACGGGAAAAGCGTGAAAAGAAAAAAAGACTGAAAGATCTTGGAAAGCCGAAAAAGCCTCCATCACCATTTTTTCTGTACTTGCAAAGCAAGGTCCCGTCTGGGTCAAAGTCTGAAGATTATAGGAGTGCCGCCAAGAAGCTTAGCGAAGGTTAGATTTTATACCATTGACACTCTACAACGAAATAAGTGTGAAGTTAGTGTAGTGTAGAAAACTACATGATCATTTGTACAATTGCAGCTTGGAAGACGATTGGCGAAGAAGAAAAAGCCCCCTATGTTGCAAAGTACAAAGAAAATTCAGAGATTTATGAAAAATCGCTGGTAAAATGGGAGGATAAAATGTTAAAACAGGTAAGTATAATATAATCTGTAAAATTAATTCATCGATTATCGTGAAGTATAATTTCAAGTTCATGTAGCTCATAAACTTTTATGTAATTTGTTTTGTAGGGAAATGATGATTTAGTTCGTCAAACTCGCAAGGCACGTCCTCCAAAATCCGAAAGACAGAAATGATATGATGTGTGTACTTATACTGAGAAATTTAATATGTACTTTGCGTATGTGAATGATTTAAATCACTTCAATGAGTGTTTCCCAGCAGTAGTTTTAAAATGTAAGATGTGTATGTGTGTCATGAGCCTATTCTTATTTAGCTATTTATGAATGTTTGCGAGAGAAAAATATAGCCATTTTGATCTATTGGTGGATCTCAATGAAAATTTGTGTTCATACGTTGTTCAGTTTTATTATATGATATTTTACATAGAATTTAACTCTCCCATGCATCTGGTAATTTTGTTTGTAATCGTAAATTCGTAAATCATATTTCAAGTATTGGAATCAAAATCAGAAATCAAAGGACCACTGGTTCTAGATAGACAAACATGTAAAACATGTCGTCACTGATCTTTACTCACTACCTGCAGCATCAACAAACGTATTGAACTGATTAATTTTCTCTAAAATCTTTTCCTGATTCGTCACTTTCAAAGCATTTGCCTGTTTTGTAGATCTGTCCATTGTTATAGCCCGTCGATCTCCAGTCGTTTCAGTTATCACTGGTTGTGCAGTAGCCTCAAGTTTTCCTTGCAGAAGTAATTTAGTAGCTGTAACAGCATCGTTGCCCTTTTTGTCATCCACAATACCAACAACCTGACTCAAAGGAACTAATTCTATTTCATTAGTTAACATTTCAAAATGAAGGTTCAAGTTGCGCTTCCACGAATTTAAAATCTGACTTCTGTCCGACTCGGTTAATAGATTAATATGACTTGCCCTAACATCAAGATCGTCATCCTCATGAAATCCGTATACAAGTGCCTTCGCATCACCTTTTGTTTGAGTGCTAAGATCTCCAAAATTCGCAATTTTATTTAAGATTTCGCCAGTTTCTGTGCTCGAAGTCTTGGTGCTTTCACCCAAGGAAAGGGTTCCCTTAAAGCAACCCCCGCCATAACCTTTGGTAATCACATGGGTTCCATAATTGTGAAGCAATAGTTTCCATTCTGCTACAGACTCACTATCAGATGTATTCAGTGGTGCGATGCTGTTCACAGCGGAGACAAAGCTGTCATCAATTATAGCAATGGAATCATTTTCCACTGTCATTTTACATTCCAATAGTCTGACTTCCTTCACAGCAGTTAATTTATGAGACGTGGCGGGATTGAAGTTCAAAAACTCTTTGGAGTTTCCCTTGAGCTGTGCGACCACAATATCCTCTCTATCTGACAAAGTCAGGTAATTCAGTCGTTGCTCATGATATTCATCTGCAGTTTCTGATGAATTTGCCAAAACTACTTCATCCACAGTTGTCATCTTTTCGCACTCCATGTAATCAGGAAATTGATATCCCAGTGACGAGCTTGGTCGTTTGGAAGGATTTCTAGAGAAAGGTGTTTTCCTCAAAACTCTGTCATTAATTATATCATAGCCATGTCCAACAATCAAATTTTGTACGGGGTATTCTGGGACATCCATGTGCAACGCTTGCTTCAAATAGAAGAGAGAATATTTATAAGTCATAACTCCATGTGTGTCATCTTGGAAGAGTTCCACCGCACCGGATAACGTCTGTGGTAATTTTTCAATTGACTCCACTTTCAAGTCTCGCATGCATATTTGTAAAGCTAGTAGCTGTGCACCACTAGCAATTTGCGTGGATGCGTCTTGATTCTCATAAGATTGTTGTAGAATTTGCTGGACTTCATTATTTGGTAAGTTGACATTCTTTTGACGAAGAAGATATTCAAAAGCTTCCAAATCACTTTCAAAAATATCCTCATCTGTGGCATGTGCAACTACTTCTTGAGTGTGAAGACCAGGGCTTTCCCTATTTGTAATCATTGTGTTCACTGCATTTTTGATAGCATCCTTGTCTTGTTGAGTCGCCAGTGAGCGATCTGCAACTTGCAGTAATTTGTCCCAGATATTTTTTGGGTAAAGTTCCCCGTTTGGAAGTTTAAAAAATCCATTTTCCTTTTGCACAGTATTTTCATCCGGCTTATTATCTCCTACTATAATTTCAATGGGAGCGCCAAGGCTGGTGCTTTGCTGGATAATTGTTCGAAATTCATCAATACGTGTATTTGGTGAAGACTGAATATTAGCAGGTTCATTTAACAAACGAGTCAATAAAAAAACTGTATTGTCTGTGGTGGTTTGGAAAAGTGCCTGTTGAAAGTACTCAACTCTTTTGAGCAGTTGTCTGAATTGGGAGTCCGGCTGTGCAATTTCCTTGTCATCAATGCGGTACACAACCAGAAAGAATGCTGGGAGTCCTTTTTCATGCAAGTAGGATTTTAAATTGGCGAGAATTTCTGCGTCATGTTCCAAGTTGTCAACCAGTTCAAGACCGGGTACGTCGACAATGCTGAGATAAGTAGGATCTTTGGTTGGGACGGAAGGTTGAATCCGGACTGTGTATTCCAAAATGTCAGTTGAGGCTACGGCTACTTCTGCAGCATGAATGATTGTATTTGGACCCAGTAATTGACGCACCTGAAGAGTAAACCCTCGATAAAATTAAATATCTACTAACGAACGTAATTCATTTAAATGTGCAGCAAATATCAAAAATTCATGCAAACTGCCGGTCGTGTATTTTTTTACCGTGGATGTGATTCCTGCACCTCTGCGACCGACAAGTACAATTGACACTGTGGTCGGTGGATCTGAACAAATTGCCGAATCAATTACGCAATCAACAAATAATTAATTTTTTTCTAATGGGTTAAAGTTAATTTAGTTCTTACTCTTAGTGTCCTCTGCTTTCAAAACACTTCCAATAGATGTGCTACTGAAGAGGCAAAAGGATAAAACTAATGTGCCAATAATGTTCACGATTGTCTTCATTTTGAACAATTTTATTTTATTTTCTAAAAATTAAATGCAAGACCTTGCATGACACTGAATTTTACAAATGTCTAACACTTTACTAGAGCTTTAGGGTGGAGCTCCAGTTAAATAATTTAGTATCCAATTCCAATCCCAAATGGAATCACTTTCAGCAAGTGGTGATAATAATGATGCGGTGAAGGTTACCAACAAACATGAAGCTTGTCAAATCATCATCATCAATTCATCAGAAAGGGATATAACTTTGTTACGAGCAAATAAAGTATAATTTTATGATTTTATTTTGAAGACAACTTGTTATCCATCTATGTGAAGCTCTCTGCATTGGAAATGGAATTGACAAATGCTTGTGACATTATGCAGCGTGGTGAGGTCGAAGACTTCGACTTAACTTTATACATGTGCAGATGCCAATAAGATTAACCAGCTGCAAATAATTTATAATTCTATGTCAAATGTCAGGTTTCAGGCCAAGCATTTTCATTTTCCTCAGAGTCTGTTTGAGATTAAATGAAAGATTCGATACTATAAGGATGTAAAGCTTTTTAAAGAAGTCATCATAATTACGTTTCTATCTGCTATATTAACATCAAAACTATGACTATGACTCATTTCCATGTAGGTTGTTTTCGAATGTCTAAAAATAACTTCTTGTCTAATTCAAAATATTTTCAAATCAGAGTTGAGTCAATCTTCACCCCAGGTAGGTTGATACCAACATTTGAAAGAATATTCACCACCAATCGCTCCACCACTTCAGTTGCCAAGACTTGAAAATATCATCGATGAAAATCATTTATGACAAAAATGTTATCAGTTATGTAAAAAAAAAATTCTCGTCTCCGCTCTACTGTTTTTTTAGCCAGCCCTTTCCCTCCGTGTTCCTCTTATCGAATCCATACCCTTAGTTCAAGTCGTAACTGCCTTCTAATTTAATTGTTCTAATGGAGATGGACCTGTTGAAATGTGGCTCGTATTCGAAAGTGCTTACTCTGGCTCTCGCGGTCATTGCACTGGTTATTCCTCCTAGCCAAATTGAAGCCACCACCAAATGCAAGTACTGCTACAAAACATTTAATCCGGATGTTCATTCAGGACCAACTATTTGCACCCAGGATCCGACACGGAACGACAGTGATTGCTCACAGTCTCCCCCTTGCTCGTTTCTGTGAATTAAACAGACGCAACAAGGACAGAAATCAATTGTAGTAAGAAAAGGTTGCAACGATGCTGCTGGTATTTCTTGCTTAGAAAAACTTCATTGGAAAGGAAGGTTGTTCAACTGTTACCGGAAAGGAATATGGAAAATGCACAGCAGTGATTTATGAAGATGGAGATGAGGTGGATTACTGCTCATGTTCAGGGGATAATTGTAACGAAAAGGACATTACCACTGGAAAAGGACCTGGACAACGGCCAGGAGGAGGAGGGGGCAAAGGTACAGCAATTTCGCTTAAATCGACAGGTTATGTATTTGTAAGCGCAGCTATTGTGGCGATCACTACTTGTTTCTAATACCGGTAAACAATGAAGAATGGCGATCAACTTTTAAAAATGAATCCACAAAATTTCATATTGCGACTGAACATATAAGTTTGAAGATTGAGAAAATTAAACCACAAGTCTTAATTAGGAGACTATAATACCGAAATCATAGTACGATTAAATCAATTGAAGCTAATTAAATCTATGGTCTGTATCCTTTTATTAGTATTTTCGATTTTATCAGTTTTCTTTGTTGCATTTAAAACTTACAGACATTGCATTAGACAAAGACCTTTACAATACTCAATGGTTGGGTCAACTTCTTACTTGAGAAATTAAAATTTTTAATGACCATTGCTAAAATTTTTGCTAAAAACAAAAAACATAATTGTTTGTTGGTGCGATTAGCTGGGTAAGATTGATTGGTTTGTTGTGCATAAATTTCTGCGTTTACGGTACCAACATATCAGTATTCATAATTTTTTAAATGATTTAGCGTTTATTATTTATTTTGATTTTATTCCATCATTTTATTTCAACATTTTGTCATCGAAAATAAGATGAAAAATCTTATTTTTCAGTTGCATCATTAAATCCTTATACATCATTAAACTTCTGAGGCGCGGCACAATTATGTTCAAGTTGTTTGTTGAGGGTCTTTGTCGTCACCTTTGATTGAGGATTATAGATGGAGGGTGACCTTTTGGGAAAAACGTTTCTCATTTGGAGAAAGTCTGATCACAAAAGACTAGCGAAAATTTATCTGGATCACTGGATTTGTCCCAAACTCACGTCACGTCAGTGCTTGCTTCCTCCATGGACTATGCTTTATATGCAAACGTATGTACTTTTGTGAATTGTGAAGATTAGACAATGCATTTCGGTGCTGGAGATGGAGAAATATACAGGCTTTTGTTCTGTTACTTCACCTTTATGCGAAACTTTATTATAAAAGAATCAACGACAAGACTTCTTGTAAAATATGCACCTTACTTGTCGATATTCAATTCATCTGACATAGAAGTACTTTTCGAGCAATTTATTAGAAAGTATTTCATGATTTTTTTTCTGCGTATCTATAATAAGATCGTAAACTACCAAAATGCAAAGTATACTCCGTAAAATCATATAACTCAGTTTTCATATTAGTTTTATCCAAATAAAAACAGTTAAGTTAGTTTATTAGTCATTTAAAAATCAAATAGATCAGTCATCAATTCCGAATTCCTTTTTAATGAAACAAACTAGATTTATTAAAAACTAGATTTATACCCAACACAGTATTTTATCCCACCCAACACAGTATTTTATCCCACCCTGTACACTTTGGCTTTTTTTCTGCTTCCTTATTTTTATTTTTCATTTCTTCAAGTAACCTTTTGTGTGCGATCTCCCTTTCCAACTCTTTACGTTTCATTTCATTCATCATGTCGTGAAACGATTTTTCTTCCTCCTTTTGGCTGTCTCTTTCAAAATTCCATTGTGTTTGATAAGAGAATAGTCTATTTCTTTTGGCTTGTGCCTGCGCTCTCCTCATCTCCTCAGATCTTTCTTGGGCTCTTCGTCGCTGTTCCTCCCTATCTCTTTGAAGTTTAGCCGAATCCTCTCGGTGTTTTCTTTCATCTCGTTCTTTCTGGCGTTGAAGATCTGATCCAAACCGTTCAATTAACAGATTTGTGTTGTTGAGCTGTGACTGAAGAACTGCATGTCCTTCGAATTCTTCAGCAGATGTAGGATATGTTAAAAATCCCCCTGAATTTGGCTGGCTTGAATTGGTTATAATTGGGTTGATAGTATCAGGTCCTATTTTTGGATTATTTTCAGCAGATGTTTTATCTACTTCCCTGTAATTATTTTTGACGCGTTTACCTTGATTTTCAGTGCCTCCATTACCCCCATTTCCTCCATTTAGTTTTGACTTCCTTTTCCTAGAATATTTCAGATTACCATTCAGCAGCAACCCAATCGCATTTTCTATCAAGTCTCCTTTCTCCTGCCCTAATGTTGCTTTCACTATCATACTAATTGGTTTCAAACGAAATTCATGAGTAAGCATTTTAAAGTTGGATCCAAGCGTAGATTCCCAGTTTTTAATTTTGCTGTTTCGTTGTTCGTCATCCAAACTGTATAAATTTTCACTGCTAGAGTCACTTTCTCCGCCATATATCCTATACGCGGGTGTCCCCAAATCATTGAACGGAAGTGGAATGTATTTCACGATCGCATTTAAGGTCTCGTCGATTTTTGAACGATTTTTCAGAACCTTTTTAACAGATGCACCAACAATGCTTCCGTGAATACTACCACCTCCATATCCTTGAGTGACAATGTGAGAGCCCCATTTCTCAAACCAACTATTCCATTCATTTAAGCTTTCCCTATCATGAGGATTGAAAGCTTCAAGGGATTCCACTTCCTCAATGAACTCCGGATTGAGGACCCATTGCGAATGATCTGTGACTAGATTACATGTTAAAATTCTTTGTTCGTTTATTGCTGTTAATGACGCAACGTTTTCACCCTCTTCAGGTTTCAAGTTGAATCCTTCCTTAACTTTCCCCTTGAAAATTTTCTCTGTAATATTATCTTTCCCCTCAAAATCCAGGTACTTCAATCTCTCGGTAATGTAATTAGACATTGTGGTACTATAGCTTTTGAAATACTGTGTTTCCGGACTAAATAGCTTTCTACATTTCATAAAATTTGGAAACTGATAACCCACCGAGCTGGGTTCATAAATGTCTTGAATAAATGGAGATTTAGGAGAAATTTCATCAGACATTACAACATAACCGTGCCCAACAGTTAAACGCGGAATGTATTCCGGCATTTTCAGTTTAAAAGCTTCGTATAGCAACTGAGCAGGTATGAAAGCGGAAACCTGTTTGTTCCTTTGAAAGAATGAGGCACGCTCTGCTAAAGTTGTGGGAAGATCCTTTGGGGTCGTTAAGTTGTCGTTCTGAAGACGAAGTTGTAGTGCTGTCTTTTGAACAATGTTTAATGAATATTGGTCAAGATTTCGTTCAAAGACATCTTGGATTTTTGTGTTTATTTCATTTTCCTCCACGGTAGTGTTTGTCAAAGGGAGTAAATATGAAAATGCCTGAACATCATCATCATAATACTCCCATTCAGTTGAAATGAATTTCCCTTCACATGTCATTTCAGTTTCCCTGTTGTTCATAATCGAAGTCAAGAGATTTGCAGCTGCAGGTTCCCCAGTTGAGTTAATTAATGCTTGCCAAATATTTTTAGGGTAGTGTTGCTTATTAGGTAATTTGTAGTAGCCATCCACTACTTCAACTTCATGTTCGCTTACCGCACTGTTATCACCCACAACAATCGTGTGTGGTGTGGGAAGATTTGTAAATGTATCAATGATTCTTCTAAATTCTCCTATTTTAGTTTGTGGTCGTCTCTGATTAGTTTTTGTTTCACTCATCAAACGAGTCAGGAGGAATACAATGTTACTGCCGTTGACATTGGAAGCATTGGCTGTATTATTTAGAAATATATTATGAAAAAGTTCCACTCTTTTCAAGAATTGAACAAAGAGCGAGTGTACACCGTCAATTCTATTGTCATCAAAGCGAGATAATGCCAGGTAAAAGTCAGGATATCCTTTGGTTAGTGAGTAAAGTTTTAAGGAAGCCAAGATTTTTGCTTCATCTTCAATACTTCGGCCATCAACAAATCCTGGAACGTCTATTAGTCTGAGTGTATAAAATTGTCCATTCTCTTTTGATGGAATATTTGTTATGGTGTACTCCAGCAGGTTTTGAAGTGTTTCTTGGCCATCTGGCTTGGTACAATTTGACTTTGGACCAATGAGTTCCCTTATCTGTAAAACATTTTTAATAAAAGATGAAGTCAGCTTCGTATAGCTGAGATTTAATTCGCCTGTTTGACCTGTTTCAAAATGGTATCAATATCAAATTATTACCGTTGAAGAAACTCCGGAGCCACTTCGGCCCAAAACAGCGATAGTGACAGTAGTATTTTGCTGTGTTTGAATTGGATTTTGACCTTGGGATGTCTGGTGAAAGTCATCATGATCTGAAGGAGGTTGATGGTCCCAAACACGTTCATTTGAGGAATTTGACCTGGACTGGAGTTCACTACTTATTTGGCCTTGATTCCGAACATTTTGGTTAGAAATATCACGCTCTCTTTCATGACCACCTTGCTGTATGTCGTAAGGATCATGGCGTTGGGTTTCCGTTCTACGTTGTCCTTGAGAATGATTATCTTAAAAAGTTATGTCACATATATTATATACATTATTCATCATGCATAAAACATATTCAAACCAACATCATTTGTATCTTACTGAGTTGATAAGTTTCGATGCTGGAATTGTTGACCACTCCACTTCCAATTCCCTGATCTTCATGAGAAGCTGACGCTGGCTCATGAATCACACGATTTTGGTCTCCTACATTTTTGTTATATCTTTGAACATTCCGATCAGAGCCACGTTGTTGTCGGTAATTACTACTGAGATCTGCAGGTGCAAGAAAAGTTATGAAAACACAACATGAATTTACACATTCCATAAAACAATTACGATTAGCTATGCTTTTTCATTGTTCAAATCTTACCATAATTGTCATTCACGTCTGGATAATCAGGCCCTGAATAAGGTCTCTGATATATTTGTCGTTGGATCCTATAATTGCTACCATTGCAATGATTTATAATTAAGAGTAAAACGGCAAAATAGTGGATATCCATGTTCTTTTATGTTGTATGGCCAATTTTAAAATGTAAACTTCCAGCTTTGATTAAATTTAGTCCTGCATGCAGATCAGGACTATTAAGGCTTCTATTTAAAGTAGCTAAGTTTACAAAGCACAGTGTACACATATAATGTACATATGTAGCTTAAGTTTGAAGCACGCTATTTGAAGAATATCTTTGTTTTTGTCTTGGTGCTCTTAAAATTCAGATGCATTCATCAAGCCAAGAATAAAGAGTATCATTAAACAAGCCCATGATCTCTTGACGTGTTTACTTGCTAAAATGTCAACTTTTTTTTCTTGGTAAGAAGTTGAATCGTATCATCAATTTGTATTTGCATTAATATCACATTTTGCCCTCCCGGAAGATTACCTTGTCTTATATCCTTATGCGAAAGATAAGATTACAAAGCTGAAACGAAATAAAACCTTTGGCCACCCTGTATATGAACAGTACATGTCTTAAACTTGATTTTTCCATATTATCTTATTTAACATTTGTGATTTTGAAGCATTTTCCATGAAATTCTATTTAATTACTTTCTATTTAGTAAAAAATCTACTGTGAAGACAAATAAAGTTCGAAACTTTTGCTGGTTCATATTGAAACCTCTGTTTTTAAGTGTTCTATTGATTCACATGAAATTCATGTAGTAGTTTGACCTTTCGTTTATTCATTGCATAGCAAAACAGAGAGATGATAAGCGGTTTTTTATCATGTTAAAATTAATGATTTCTACATGCCACTAATTTTAATGTAATGGGAACTTCTGCTTCATCAGCCTTATTAAATTTGATCAACCTTCCCCTTCTAGCGTCCTGTTGTCATAATTGCAATGCATCCAAAGCAAGACTATCTTGGTTTCAGATTTAGTGAATAGGTTATTCTAAAGCCCGATACATCCTTTTGTCTTTAATTTTTAATGACATTATTCTCAACCCACCACCCCCACTGCATTTTCGATTCGTCTTATTGTTCCCCAAACCAGCTTATCACTTACCTTGGAATATGGCCACAATAGATAATCTTACAGATCAGGTATGCAATTTTAGAAAGTGAAAGCGTATTTTTAGTTTTATCATATTCCTTATTAATTTTTGTGCATTGGACTCCAGCTGCTGTCTAATGTGTTCCGGAATCTTGTCAACCTTAACGACTTCCGGAACTGCAGACTGGTCTCTCAGAAGTGGAAGAGCATTGTGATGACCGCCTGTCGAAACAATTTTCATGTAGTCTTTCCTCTCACTGACACTACTCTGTATACCGCTAATGAATTAAAAGATGCTCTAGTTTCGTTTGACGTTTATTCGTTTACTGGCAAGGGAAACAAAACTGTCACATGGTCGACGTCTGGCATCGAACCATTGATGAAGACCACTGAATGGCTTCAATTTAGTGGAAGTGAAATTAGCACAGGCGAATTTCAAAAAATTATGGGTCTTGCCAACGATTCGTTGAAGACGTTGTCTCTCAAGAGCATCAATAAGAATCTTATGCTACCCCTCCTCCAATGGCAGAAACCTTTGTGTGCCTTGCGCAAATTATCTGTACGCTATATTTCCTTCTTACTTCGATGACCAATTAAACTTTGATTTTAAGTTCTCCGGTAAAATATTTTTGTTACTTATCCAGATCGGATATTACAGCAGTGATAACAACTACTATAACCCAAATCAGAATCAGAATCCCTTCAGTGCCTTAACAAGCACCCTTGAAAAGTGGATCTCTTTGGATTGCAGAGTTCAGCTCCCTGTGCTTGAATCTTTAAGCTTATTTCATGGTACCCCAGCTTATTATTATTATGGAAATAATATTGCATCTGAAGATCTCTTCCGACGCTACCTGGCCATTGCAAATTTATTGTTGAAGTACAAACGAACGTTGAAAGATGTTCAGATTGAAGGAGTTTTCAGTTACGTTAATATGTATCAGCCGTCCATTTTTCAACCCCAATGGACTGAAATGCAACTTGGCTTGGAATCTCTTGATGAGCTGAACTTAAATCGACTAAAAGTTTCCACTATTATCTGTAATGGAAATGGACCTAGTTTTCAAGGTGCAAAAACCTAGAATTTGTTTACGCATAGTGCTAGTGGCTGTAAAAACATTTTTCATTAATATCGAGTTTAAATCATGAATGCTTTAGAGATTGAACTGTTCGGACGTCCGAAGAACCTGAAAAATATTCTTTTTAATAATTTGATCTGTCATCGTGATTCTGGGCTGATTTTGATGCAGACACTAATAAGTTTAAACAATGAAAACGGCAGATATCTCACGAGTATCAAGATAAATCTCAATCTTTCTGAATGGGAGTTTCAAGATCCTACATTAGCTATCAGTCTTGGGGCTCTAAGAGAATGCAGGAACTTAAAAGCATTGTGGTTAATTGTAGGTACCCCAAGGTTTTTTGGAAGGCTTTCTGTCAGAAATTTGGAGCTCCTTCCAACAGGAATTTCAATTCTTCGTATTCAAAATACAGAGCCAGAGCAGAACCATAATTATTTAATGGGCCAAGCATATTACAATCATCAGACAGAGTTATTTATGAGCCAAGAGATGCTCCTCAATCAGCAGCAGATTCGTTGGATCGTCGACAATTTACGTGGACTAGAGTCGTTTTGGATGAGCTTGCTCATTCCAGAAACAGCCAACGCTGAAAATAATGAAAACGATGATGATATACCGGCCGATCAAGTTGACGACGAACAACCACAACCTATAGAGCAGGCAGAAGTAGATAGGCTGGTTAATATCAATTTAGAAACTTTCCGTGACCTAATAGCGTTGCCCAGGATGAAAAATCTTCAACTGAAAATGATGAAAGCTAGAGCATTAGCTGCGTGCATTAGACACTACCAAAGGCAGCCAGTACACTGGACTGGAGTGGGCACTTCGCTGAAAGCACTTCGAGGGTATTCAGATTTACTTGACGCTGCTGGATATAACACTAGCACAACTACAAGTCCGCATTTCAGAGCTAATCACATTTTTGGGTTTGCCAAATTGACAAGTCAGAGAAACTAAAATCGAACTTTCCGATAAAAATTTATGTCAAAAGCAATCGTAACATGTAAATCAAAATTGCAAGTTGAATAGTTGTCTTGAGAGATGCTATAAATAAAATAAATGATGTCGGATTGATGAATTTGTTGATGAAAATCATCAATAACAAAGCACAGCATAAAACTTTTCATGATGTTACAAGTTACAGTGCAATTGGTTTTATTATGACTTACCTAAATTCATGTAATAATTAATCATACAAGGCTTTTCTAACTAAAATCCGAATTGTCTCTCAATGCCCCATCATGGTTTAATCGGTAGATTAAGATGAAATGTTTGTAAATTTTAAATCATAAATTGCAAACAATGCTGCATACTGTTTAACGCTATTTCTGAAGGTATACATAATAGGTCAATTAATTCTCCATTTTTCTCATTCACATTTTTATTTAAATTTGGCAAAACAAATGGATGATTATGTAGTGAATGAATCTGGTAAATAAAGATAAAGAGAAAATTGCAAAGCTAAAACGAATGAATACCTAGTTTGGACTCTTGTTTATGCGATGCATAGTAAAACAGAAAGATGATTAAATTACACATAGAAAAAGATAAGTGATTGATAATTGATGAACACGCAGTTTCATTTTATATTAGGATGAATTATATCTGTACGATTTACTATCTATGTAAACCTATCTCATATGTAAATCGTGATCTCCGGCTTTTTTTGAGGAATCGTACATTTCTGGAATGGAGTGGACTTCA
>JAQIWN010000302.1:0-38202 GCA_034699025.1 Entomobrya cf. arborea Gr-Col-00668
GTCTCAACCACAAAGCATAATTTTTATCAACAAGTTTTCCGTATTTCGTATTCTCTTTTTGAACAACAAATATGTCTGTATAAAGTCAGTGTTTGAGTTCATTCAACCATATTTAGGGACTTGTAAAGTCATTCGAATTCGGATCAATTTCCATGAACTCTAGGAACAAGCTCAGATAATGCTGATATCAATGCGAACTGAGCTGGCATTTCTGATTGATACAATGAAATTCGTTGTTAGTAGAAAATCACAAAGATGTGCTCATCTTGTAACTGTGTAACACTTTGGTATTCGAATTCGGAATTTATAAAACACGGAAATCTGGAAGTAAAAAGAGACATTGATAAACTTGCCAGACGAACTGCCTTGGCATCAGTCATGAACACAGAATGAAGCAATGTATTCAAATGAGTTTACAATGCATAAGTAAGAAGGCTACTCTATTAATTAAATTATGCAGTTTCATCTGTTTTGACATTAACATAATTTAGTCGTTATATAAATATAATTTACACGTAGATAAAATTATGGTTGTGATGCATAAGAAGACTTGATTCCTCATTTAAATTAAATTTATTTACTACTACACAAAATATAATATGAAGCCTGCTCTTATGAAATACCCATCAAACCCTACTTTTTTTCCCACATCACATCCATTGTGTAAAAAGTCGTTATCATGAAGAACATTTCAATTACGCAGCATTTGCATAATACTGGCTTTCCAGTGTGAAATTACAGGAAATGTTTCTTTCTTCTCTTAGATGAGAATATGAATAGATGGGATTGTTGAATGTGTGTAAAAAAAAGGAGTCCGATGTGAGTTAAGTACGTCCTCCCACGCACTTTTTTCTTCCATAGCTAACCCGACTCAGTCGCACTCGCCTCGCACAATCAAAGATAACCAGAATTACATATATGTGGTTAGAAAATAAACATGGCTCACACAGATACACACGTGCATACGTACTTTTTGAGTATTTGCAAGAGATGAAGATTAACTCAACTTGGAAATTTTGGTTCTCTACAATCATGGTAATATCATAATTATGTATCTTGTCAAGAAATTCTACAAAAAGGTTTAACAAGCACTGCGGCTTCGCCACTCTAAATTTAAAAGGAGAAAAGGGAAAGTGGTCTGTAATGAGAATACTTTAGATTTGTTCCATCTCTTTTTTCAATGTCCTCTTTGGAGAGTAGTCAACCGTAATGAAATCTACTGCCCTGGAGTACATAAGATACTTCTAGTCTTGTTTGCGTGCTCTGTCGTACTCATGAATGAATTGTCCTTTACGTAATAACGTCACTGCTGGTTGGTACCGAATAATAGCAAAAAATACCTATTCCAATAGCATGTAGGAGAAAAATAACTTCTCAAGTGCATCCATTTATGTATGTATGGTATGTATCCTCCCACAATCATCCTTGGACCAGTGCCACCTCTTAAATCTCATTTGAATTTCGAACGGGTGGGATTTTCTTATAAATTCTCAATTAAGCAAATTGTTAGCATAGTTGTAGTTGACCCTAAAGGGTCTGAAAGTTTATTTGGCTTAATAAATATTCTCTCTTGTTGTTGAATTACCTTGGGATCTTTTTAAATCTCTCAAAATGAACCACTTGAGTAACTTCTTTTACTTCATTGTGCATTTTTTCGTGTGCACATTTATAAACTTATATGGGTTTATTTACTTTGAAGTAACCTAAGTCCATAATATTTAACACTATTGCATTATTATTAAAAAAGTTTCGACATAATCCCCCCTTTTAAAAAAGCCAATTTCCACAAAGTATACCATATATGCAAACAAAGTTTTTTATCTTATTTTACGTGTAGTTTATTTATAAATCTGACTCCAGTCGGTAAGTACTTTAAATGGGGTTTCCTTAATAAACTTTGTATGCAATTTCTATGTAACTTGAGTTGAAAGTTCTCATATTCGGGTTAAAGGAAACATTCCCTCTCGCCTTGTAGTGTTCGTGCAAATTGGTAACTGTAAAAAGGATTACAATGAAATCAAAAAAGATAAATGGAAGTACTACTCTAATCATACATGTTCCATCTACTTGTAAGTTTGCAGAGGGAGGTGTGTGTGAGGTTAACTAACCCATCATACACTACATCTCGAATGAAATACGGAAAACTAGAAACACAAAGTGATAGGATTTCATGATTAAGTAAAGTAATTAGAAGTGTATGTACAAAGTGATACTCCAAATCTAAACTGGCCTTTAACTGAGTGTTTAATTATAGGAGTCTTATCTATAGAATATTTTCAGGGTTTTGGTTGCCAGTAATTCAACTCTTCTTAACGAGATTATGACGGGAAGTAGAACAGAAAATGAACACCCAGGTAAAATAGTTGGACTATGAGATGGAGTAATGGAACGTAACCAGAAACCTTATCTCTCACAAGATCGCTGAGTCGTAGTCGTATTACGGACAGGAATTAAACTTTCCAAATAACGGTTCTGAAAGACAGACCACAATGGCAAAAGGTTTCTGAAACATCACATCACACGAGTATGAAACCCGGGTATTTGTTTGTGTACACACTGATTTACTTCAGTAAAATTAGTTTAGTAGTGAAAAGTAAACATGTGCAATAATATGCTGTACATTTAGCTGCAATAAAAGATTATTTTGAGCAGGATGGAGAAAGAGAGAAGCTATAAAAGATTTAGGTATATTAAACATATTGTACTAGTACTAATGTACTATTTTGTTGGAATACAAATGGAAATGTTTTGTTTTTAACCTTATCAAAATAATATGATCATAGGCTTATTGTGTTATGTGGTTAGTCTACTATACATGTCATTAACCTGATCGAAATATGAAGGAACAACATAAACAAAAAAGAATAATAGGGATAGCAATAATAGTATCCGATTCAATTTGATTTATACGTGATGTCTGGCTGGCTATACATGTGGAATCGGTATGAGGATAACTATGTATTTCACTATGAAATCAAATTGCATATTGCAATCCGAAATGATCGAAAATTCTTGGAAGAGCCCTGTTATGATCCATAATTCCAACGTACGTTAGTAAGTGAAGAAAAACAAAAGTCTTTATCCCAATCCGAAAATAACTTATCTTGTCGAAAGCAAATGAATGCTATTTTATGTGCTATATTTATCATTGTAAGTCATAAGCACTAAACGTTATGACAAAAGTTATGTATTTGACTTTGTTCTCTAGACTTTTTGGTTGAATACAACTATAAGTATAAAATATGCATACCATACAACTACCACACAAGACACAACATGGAAATGAAAAAAAATCGTTTTCACCCTCTTTTTTATTATAACTTTTTTTCTACGATACCATAATAATTTCATACCATATTCTACTAATTCGATGTGCCTGTTACTTGTTTGTACATTGTACTGTACATATGTCTTGCTGCCTTGCTGCCTTGCTGTCTGCCAAAAAAATAGAACATGTTCTTTGTGTGTATATTACTTATTCATAAACAATTTTTTTTGGAGCTGGCTCGCACAAGACGCTCAAATAGAATGGAATATTATCGTGCTATATACCTCCAAATTTATGTAGATATTCACAGAAAAACACATAAAATGCATAAACTATGTAATATAACATAAATGCATATTTTGGTCTTCTTCCTACAGGAAATGTTGCATGCAAATATGAAATCTTCAAGAAAAACAACAAGAAAATGTGCCCGTTGGGCACAATAAAATGAGATGTTCATTTTATCCAACAGAATGTCGTGCATGTCTATTGTTCTTTTTGCAGAGTCTTAGATAACCGTATTTTCGCTTAATATGTCAAATCCCTGTGAAAAACCACACAGTTTTCTTTATAGACAAATATTAGTTTAAAATTCTTGTCCTATTTTGCGAGATACGTCGAGGGACAAACACAATCCAACGCACTGGACTGCATACACCCACGACGATAAAACAAGCAGAAATTATGATAATATTATTATTATTCTTTAAATTACATCATTTCTTTATTTCAAACTAACATACTTATACACGTCATAAAATAAATATAATATTCATCCAATTATTGGACTGTTTGTTTCTTTACGCCTTCAGCTTCATAAACGTATGAATATGAAAACAAACATTTCTCAATTTTATGATCTTTGTTATTCCTAGAATAACCACAGTCAAGCTTCCGTGTTCTTATTTCTCCCAAG
Source organism: Entomobrya cf. arborea Gr-Col-00668 (assembly GCA_034699025.1). NCBI lineage: Eukaryota > Metazoa > Arthropoda > Collembola > Entomobryomorpha > Entomobryidae > Entomobrya > Entomobrya cf. arborea Gr-Col-00668. The sequence continues at coordinate 4,185 of JAQIWN010000302.1, forward strand.
AAAAATCCACAAAACCATTTATATAAATCGAAAGCTGTTGTTCGTATGGTTGGATGAATTACATGCTACATAGGTGGGCATACAAACTTCAAACTTGACTGAAAACAAATGGGAACAATTACTGAGAAAAAACTTGGTGAAAAGTGAAGTGTGCATTGTCAAAACATTGCGGCTTAATGAGTATGAGAATATCAACAGTTTGCAACTGTCGTTTGGGTTATTGTGGTATGGTTGGCTGAACTCGGTGAATATGGGTTCACGTTTCAACAAAATGACTTTTGTCATTGTTTGTGTGGCGTGGCGATTTACAGAGCATAAGCCACCCAAGTGGAAAGTAAATGAACATAAAAAAAGTAAAAAAGAGTGTATGTAAACATGAGCTCTTTCTTAAGATTTTGACAAACTTGTTTTTCTACTATTTCGTAACCTCCGCAGAGACCACTGTACCTGTTCTAGAAAAACCTTCGAACCAGCTAGCTTAACCTATTGTTGCTGGAAAAACAAATGCCTTTTAGATAAAGCTACTTAGTTTCTGACGCCACAAAAGAATCATTAAAGGTAAGTAGGTTAATAATTGGCGCACGCACAAAAGCAGATGAAAGTCAGATGTGGTAAATGTCATTTCCACTTTTCGGGACGTTTTTAATGATTTTTCTTTACTACGAACCTCACGTGCACCCATTGTTCATCGAAGAAACCAAATTTGGTTGCGCAACTTCTAGTAGCGATGTATGTATGTGTACAGCATAAATAAATATTATTCGTAACATCGCATTAGTGAGAATCAAAAGAGATGATTATTTATGCAAGTTTCACTTTTATAGATGTAATGTTATGATATGAAGAAAACATTTATAATGGGTTTTTGATCAAATCACTGTCAGAATCAGGACATGAAATGTCTTTGTACACGTGGACATTACAAAACTTAAATCTTTGGCACAGCAAAAAAATGTTGACAAGACTTTTAATACAATGAAACAGACAGATCAACAAATTAAGTGGAATTCCTTTAAAGTAACCTATAATATATTATACATCATAGTGAATTGTGATTGATCAAAACAAGCGGATATACATATTTAGTTGTACACTGTACATACAGGAAATAAGCTTCTTTTACAAAAAGAAAACAGCAGAAAGCAGTGTGATGCTTTCGTTGAATTTGGATTCGGAAACGTGTGTATATTTTTTCAGTTTAGCACACCATGTGCATCTTCCTTTCTCAAAAATAACCAGAAAGAACACAAAAAAAGCGTTAATAATAAAAACACTCAAACAGGAAGTCTCTTACAGGCCGGGGCAAACTGATCTTCTTTCACACCATCCAACATCCAAGTCTCAGGGGCATTCATAAACAAACAAGGTATTCATGTACTCCCTTGGCCCGTGGCGTATCCTTGCTTCGTTTCATTGATGCGAAAAGAGCGACCGAGTTCAAGATGCTCGGATCTATTTTGTTGTGGTGTTCAACCAACTAGTACAATGAAACCAAATTTCGCTACCGATATCACGATTATATCTACGGATTCATATTACGAAAGTACAAAGCACCCTAGTTAAGAATATATGGGTAACTCGGGTGTGAAATATGAAGTACAATTGTGGGTTTTGTGGTATGTGTGTTGTTACAAAACGAGGAGGCTCCCGCCGTATTAGCATCTATCTCACAACAACAAGAGCAGTCAAGTCAAAAGCCAAATTTGATAGAAAATGAATATAAAACGCATAAAGTTCGTAGAACGATACAGGCGCTGCTTTATACATTCCAATAATAACTATTCCAAATTTCCTTCCACTTGAAACCAACTTTCTTTCACTGCGGCCAAATTAATTTTCTTCCCGGAATCATGTCTTTGCCCATTCTGTTTTGCACGACTTATTTCAATAAATTGAAAGTACCTCTTTATAATAACTGGCTTTAGTGAACTATATATGGATCTGTATAAAATTCCACAGAGAATCCCTTTGATGCAATCTATGTTCGTTTGGAAGGCACAAGGCAGGCATTATACATCTATGAAGGATAGCACCATCTTCTGAACTGTGTGAAACCAGAGTAATATTTTCACTTTAGGTGTTTCATGGGTACCACATAGTAAAAGTACTATGCACAATAACTATTTCTTTTATTGAGAGAAGAAAGTGCATGAAGATATCCCATGATACAGAACATCTCGTAGTATTCGCAAAAAACTTGCTTGTTAAAGAACCAACGAATTTATGATGTTGTACGTACTTCTTGAATATTTTCCCAATTTTTTTTGCTTTGGTCAAGTTATCGAGCAGGTACGAAATCCAATTTTTCAAAAGGTTTACGAAAATTGCAATTTGGTACTTGCACCCAACTTTTGCGTTTTATGAGAATGCATTGTATCAGTCGGACAGGTAAAACATTTCGTCAATAACGCTATTATCATATAAGAATTCACTGCAGTTATTTTTAAAATAACAAATTCGCATCTCAATGCGTGCAAATAGGAATATTGTGCGATTGTTTTCTTTTAACCCGGGTCATGACACGACCACCACCATCTTTTTCTCTGTTGCGACTTCGCAACGAGGAATTTGCAAAACAGAAACAAGGAAGTAGTTCTAAAACCCTTGTATTATGAAGGCAACTATGAAAGCTGCTGCTAACAAACAACAAAGAACTCTGATGTAATTTTAACCATAAAATGTAAAATCCTGGAAAGTAAAATTCAAAATTTAGATTACCATAAGAAAGCATGTTTTTACAAACTCTTCTTTGCACAAAATATACTATTTTACAAGTTTTGGGTCATAAATACATTTATGTGCAAAATGTGACTTGTAAAATGGGATAATAGGGTGGGAATGGAATGGAAACGAAACAGACGCCGTTTTTCAGTGACGCTACTATATTGCTACGTGCAGTTTTCTTGCCTCTAGTATATTGGTACACTGTGGATTTCTCAAGAAGCATACATTCCAATTCCATTTCCTTGTCACAATTGCATTGCCTCTTTTTGTTCGCTCAAGCGCTTACACTACTTAAGTCCCAGTGTGTATACAAAACGGTTGATAGTTTACAACACACAAAAGTACCAAAAATTCTTCCTGATTCCTGATGCTTTTGTAAATGAGGCAACGAACTCGACTACTCGAGAGGAAAATAAGACCAAAATGGAAGACCGTTTGTACATAAATTTTGTTTGTTTAGATGACATTTGCCTTTTGTATTTAAGGATTACTGTGAAAAGAAATGTTACCAGTTAATGTTTACGCGTGTATGGTGTGAGAGTACATAACATGTAGGGATGTATCCAGACAAAAAGTTAAAGCGTAGTATTGCAAGTATTTGGTAAATGGGCAATGAGACAGTCATATTAAGAAACCGTAAAAGCATAAGTTAGCGTCGAGTTGGGCTTCCTTCATGGTGATGTGCACAAAATGTGGTGAAGAACAACAACCGGGGGAAAAGTTTAGGTTTCCAGTTTGGACACTAAAAATAAGTAAATGTAGGTCCGGGGCAAGTTTCAACAACACAACAAATAACTGGAGCAAAAGAATCCCCAAGTGAAAATGCGTAATAAATTTGTGCATCTTCTCACATAAATGCATAAAGATATCTTCACAGAATCGAAAAAAATAATCGTATTAATAGGCAGCGAGGACTGCTTGCTAATTTTAGTAGTAGCATTGTCCATCCCAATATAATATTTATAGCTGAATTTTTTCGAAACTGTTTTCTCTGATGCATATTCTAAAGTTGACCGTTATAATATCAGTGCTGTATCATTTTTTCCCCAAAGGCAAAATTGAAATTTACCCTTTTGGTGTCTTCTTAACATACTCGATATAAAATGCGTAGAAAAGAACACAAGCCTTTCCAGCTAACGAGCCACAATTCCTATCATTGTTAGCAGTTTTTTTTGTTTACCCGTTAGCACTACAAAGCAGTGGTTTATCAAGTGTTATGTATTAAAGCACATCAAAAGATTAAAAGAAACAACAAATAGAAAAGGAAAAAGCCAGAAGCGACCAAAACCTTTGATTTTTTTGTTTGCTGAGCATCACAAGTTTTTTTTCATATTCATGTTGCGCCCAAAAACAAGAGAAAGTTCCTCTTGAGAAGTATTTCAACTTCCACGAACTCTTGAGTGTGCTTTTAGATAGTCCCTTCCCTATAACTCAGCGCAAGACAGTTCACAAAACCGCATTTCCCTATTCCCGTCCTCGATATGTTACCTACTTAAATACTTTTCTCCTCTGATCATTTTTAGTAGTGTCGACATCGATGCAATATTGATGCAATGCACTCATTTTACTAACCGCGTTCAAAAGTAATATCTAACATAAAAGATATTATCCTCGGTTGCATGTGGTTTGCACATTTTTGTTCCTACCACTAACAAACTAAGAACTAGCTGAAATGTGCATTATTGGGAATTAGCAACAAAAGAGCAAGTAAGTTTACTAGTACTGTCTATGTGATGGTACGGATGTGCTCACTTTCTCCATGATACTAACTTTTTCCATCCTTTTGAACCTCCTCTCCTTACTATACATTTTATATAATTTATAAATAAAAAAAGACGATGAACCTTTATATCTCTTGCAGACACTTCTAAATTACCATCATCTCGTGTGGTCATCGTCTGAGCTTGAGTGATTTACTCTTGCGTATGTGTTAGTCTGTGTAAATGGGGTAGTTGTGGTGTTATGCGGTAGAAAGATAAGAATAGCGATAAGTGACACCACGCAACTACGGCATCATACAGTGTTACCACTACTTTTACTACTACTTTCAAAGTGGAAGAATATTTGTGTTTTTGCATTACATTTATACTCAACTAACCTCTTCGCCTTTCTCGGATAAAATTCGGTTTTGTGATACTTGAGCTTGAGCAATTGAGATCAAAGAGTAACAAAAGTAGGACATTGTCTAAAAAGCTAACGGTGAAGTAGAGTGAATGCTTGTTACTCTTCTGCTGCATCGAAAATGCAATTCAACTCTTTTTTCGTATCTTACTTCTTCTAACATCAGCCAGCATCATTATTTCATTATTGCTATCAAATTACATAGTTCTTGCGTTGCGAACTATATCCATCCACATTTTTGCTCCTTTCTTATGAATATTCAAAAAGCCAAAAAGTCTCATGGAAAAACTGATAAGTCTGCTTTTATGGTTAGCTTGTGCAATTTTAAGAATTAAAGAAGTTTGTTTTACAAACTGTCATTTTTTCTGAGAAGTAAGTATAATTGTGTTTCAAATGCATGGTAAACAAAAGAATGTAATTTCTATTTCTGAAATTCCATCCATGACTTTTAATGGCTAGATGTATGCAGCTGTAGTTTAATGATATGCACACAATACACGTGTTTAAAGACGATGTCTAGTTAGTAGTTAGACAAGTTGACTAGTAATACCCTAAATTGATACTTTAACTTATTGTTGTCAGTTATTGGAAACTTTACGCAACAATGCAAAATGCTGACGTTGACTGTTTTGTAAACAGGTTATAAGCTTGCGTCATTTCGTTTACTTACAGTTAGATATTTACAGCGCCTGTATGATTAGAGTTGACGAATTATAATAGTTTGCTTATTCAGCTAAATTGACTGTCACGGGCAAGGGCAGACGATAATATTACTGTTTGACATAGACACATGGATATTATTATTTGTGTTTGTTTAGTTTATAGTGTGAATAAAGAAAATAACGAGGGGATATAATGTTTACATTAGTTGAAAGCGCAAGTCTATTATTATTTCGAAAAAGTCTCACTTTTCTTGCAAATTGTTGATTTTGTTTTTGTACTAACGGGAAACTACGCAGCAGCGCAGTCTTTCTAAAATAGGCACGTGGTGCTTCTATTTCATCAACAGGAGCATACACTAATCGGGAACGATAACGAGTGAGGGAACAAAAGTGGACATAATAATCCATTTACACTGGATCATTTGTAAATTGGCAGATTCCCAATTAAGTAAAGTCAAACGTTTCTTTTGGGATTTCATTATCGCAAAAAAAATCTCTTTCACAGTATGACGTCGGTTCTCTGTCTAGCTTTTAGCTTCCACCTACTCCTTTTATTGACTTAACCTATCCCAATTAGCTTCTCAACACCTAGACAAATGTTCTGGTTTGCCACGTGAATACAATTTGTAGTTGTAAAAGAACTTTTTACTGCGTGACCAACCACCACATTACTGACACAGTATAGCCAAAGTTAATTTCGAAACGCAAAAGGGGGAAAATTCAAGGTTATTTGAGTTGCACTTAGATATAATTTTTCACTCAAATGATGTGGTTTCTGTTTAATCTAATTTTACCCAAAGTCTGATAACTGCTGCTTTATAAAGATTTTATAACATACATTCTCCGAAATAAATTCTCATCCCCTTTTTTGAGTTCGACAGTTTGATGTTTAATTAAAACACGATATTAAAAGAACACTTCCAGGAGGGAATCTCTAGTTTATTAGGCAATTATGTTGTTTTTATTAGATTAGAACTATTGAAACTAGATCAATTATCCCTGGAATGAATTGAAATTGCATGTCATATAACCAATTTTATAGTTAATTTTTTCAGTTACTTCAGGTTTCGAAAATGTCCATTTCTATTTTTAAGCCCTTACGCTTATGCTTTTATCAAGGTTTCCATTTTACAAAACCACACTTTTTCTTGTGTTTCGTAATACTTCATATGTAGCTTCGTAGAAATACATAATTTGTACTTTTCAAATGGCATTTTAGAGTTAATGGAAAATGAATGGCTTCCTTTATGCATTGAAAATTAGTCCCTGCTTATCTGTTGCATCATCATATTTCTTTACTCACTATCCCTTCCAATAGATTTCAACAACATTATCAACACGGATTGATGTTTTGATGATAGACCTACATAAGTCAGCACGGCAAAATTGTGATTTATGTGGGTGGCAAGACAGCTTTACGTTGGCTTGAATGTGATCAGCCATAGTATTCAGTTACTAGTCGTCATATAAAAAGAGTCTGTCAATAAAACTGCTTTGTGTTTTTTACATTCCAAACTTAAACTAATGATGTTTTCGTTTTCTCTGCCTTTTAACATAATCATAAGACGATGATAGGACATCAACGAAATTTTTACCGCTGTGTAAACATCAATTCTATTAGCATTAGCATAAAAATAGGGAAATGCAGAAAAATGTTACACATTTTTGGTTTCGAGTTTAAAAGAAGGGTAATAAAGGTATATTAACCGCTTTGGAGAATTATTTAATTATGAATTTATATTACACATCAGAGCATGTCAGAGTGCTATTTAAATAGGATAATATGATTAAATATGAGACCAGGGAGTTAGATTAAATACGAAGAAATCGTAGAACATCACTATAATTATAGATGCATTGATATAACAGGTAGACTTATATAACTAAAAAATTTGCATAGAAATACGTTTATTTCGTCCCACATCTTTCACAAAATCAAATATAAGAAAACAAGACATATCTTCATTCCTCTATTTCGCCTGTCATCTCTCTTCTAGAATTTGTAATGCGATAGATAACCTAGTTCGCTCATTCTTTTGGAAAACGCTAGAAATAACGTCATCATGAATGGAAGAAAGTTGAAAGTAAACAGGTCTGCAACTTAGAAAAGATTTACCAAAATTATGTAGATAAATGAGATGTGAGTGCAAAAGCGCGAACGAATCTGCTAATATGGTTTATGTGCAGCACATGATAAAATATTTAACTCAGTTCCTCTTTGCTAAAATACTAGTGCTCTTATCCACCTACGATGATGGAAACAGCGCAAGCATTAAATTCAGATTTCAGCAATTTTCCAGCAAAAAATGTGTTTGTTTTTTCACTGACTAGATAAGATGTTGAAAGATGTTCTATGTCGTTGATATGTACTTTCCTCGTTTTCTCTTAAGAATTGGATCGTCGTACTCTTATGCAAAAGCTTGCTTTCACGTGTACACGCGCCCTGAAAAGGTGTATCCTTGTAACAGCAATATGTGCCTTTTTAAATTCCTTGTATAACATGTTATAAACGAGTGATCAATTGTCTCTTATCAAATAAAAAATCATTCAAGTACAATAATTTTTGCATATTTGTTTATCTTTTACTATTCACTCTACGCGTGACTGAACTTGATTTATTATGCGGGTATGCAAATATATTTTACAAAAAAATATCAATATGTATTTTCTTTTACAGAACACAATATATCATCATGATGATGATGGACACTGAAGGATGTAATCTGAGCAGCAGCGCGCTCAGCGATTACATTTCAAACGGAACATCATCTTCCGTAATGGAAGCAAATATGTCAGCAGTTTTCGGGGCAATGATGGGAAACAATGATGATCAGGCCAATGATCAAGTTAACATACTTCCAGAGAATTTCCATGATGGAAGAACGTTACCATTGTACCTGCAGGTCACGTGTTTGATCCTATTCCTGGTCATATTCACCGTTGGAACGGTGGGCAACATAATGGTAACGCTGGTCATTAGCTGCTCCCGTGACATGAGGACCTCCACAAACATCTTTCTTGTCAACTTGAGCATTGCGGATCTTCTGGTTTTGGTGATTTGCACACCGACGGCGTTGATTGAAGTTACATATCATCCGGATCGTTGGGTATTGGGATTCTATATGTGTAAGTATTGCATCAAATATTTGGAAACTTTGAATGATCATGTTACAGAACGTGTAGCCAACCAAGCTCTTTTTTGCTAAAAACGTGTATGTGGAGATATGACGAAATAAATATGAAACTTTATGATTAAATTCACACGAAAAAAGAAATGAAACTGAATGAAACAATGTGAAGAAAAAAATGCCAAAACCTTCAGTCTCTGGTAACTGATAATAACAGGAAGTAAAAGTACTGTATGAATAATTTCAGGCAGAATTCACGTGCTGGGGTTCTAAGAAAAAATACCAACTACGCTCAATTTTTGCAAGCTAGTCAAGAAGAAACTTTTTTACTACCTTTTCAACTAAACTGTCTTTGAGCCTAGTACAGTTGTGGAACATAACATAAAAATACAGTTGTAATCTAAGCATTTTGCATATCCATATATTATGCCTTTCTAAATTTTCATAGAATGTAAAGTTTTCCCAAAGAAAAAGTTGTTGGTTTGACTAATGAATGAAAATGCAAGTATTTCTTTTGATAAACTCAATTTGACAAAGTACAAACTTTTCCAATGGAAGCAAGCGCCAGAATTGTGCTATGAATCTCTGGGTTTGTAATGTAGCTTGAAAAGAACCTAAATTACAATGTATGTTTTTATAAACAGGTGTAATGGCCATCTAATGCGATCGCAGTTTTTAAGCTGCCAAATTAGCTATGAAACTTCCTTCTTTTGTGTGTATGAACTGGAAAATAATATATAGCCTGCGTACTTTTTCGACAAAATTTACAGTATCTAATAATTTTGTCAAAGAGGCTTATAAATAAAGCTTCAACGTTATCAGAAGATTGTAATAAAAATAATGTGTCCTTTTATGAAGATTTCCTTACATGTTTTACCTAAATAGTGACATAAATATAGGAGATAAATGTGAAAAATATAGTTACACGTTTAAAAAGAATTTTGAAAATCTATAAACTCAAGTCAATAAAATAAATGTGTTGTGGCTGATGTTTTGTGTTTTATTATATTTTTAGGCAAGTTCGTACCATTGCTGGAAACCACTGTAGCCAATACTAGTGTGCTTACAATCCTGGCGATAAGTTTCGAGCGGTACTATGCCATTTGTCGACCTCTGAGAGCCAATTACGTGTGCACCAAGTCCAGAGCTGCAATGATATGTCTTGCTGCATGGGTTATGGCGACGATTATTACAAGGTAAGATTTGATTTCTACAATTTTGTACATTTATTCCGCATGTTCTTGTTTGCATCGCATTTAGTTTAAATACTTAAAGCATTGCATAAATATGAGTAAGAAATGATGCCCCTGTGATCACCGATTTCATTTCTATGCAAGCACTGGTTAAGTAATGTAAAAAAGTACTATTGGATTGGATTGAGGGGGTGGAGAAGCGTGACATGATTAGTCTTACTCCTACTTTACCACCTACATGATTTTATACCTAAGCCGAGTGCTGTTGGGATTCTTTTTTTCCATTACGATAGTGGTGGTCTGTCGGAATTAGAACTAATTAATTTTTACCAAACATCATTCTGACACAGATGATAGATAAAGGTATCTGTTGTAAATTTACTTACGAAATTTGTTTCGAAATCATTCTCACGTTCATGTTATTAAAGTTGGTTGGTTGAAATTTTCGTATTTAGCCAAGCGTATAATTTGCACCAAGGTTTGATAGTTGATGAATAACTTGTGAAGAAACTTCACGAGATGAACATGCACATTGCACACTGAAGCAAACGGACATTCACACTTTTTTGGCCTGATGGAAATGGAAGTAATCATTTTAGTACACGTGATTTCAGATTTCTGTTTGTAGTAGGCGTTTTCTCCATGCATGCAAAATTAAGTACATCCATATTCCTTTGTACATGATAAGAAATGTGGCAAATAAAATAGTTTTATGTACTGACTGAGTAGTTGGTTCCTAAATACACCGAATTCATTTCTTCAATACACCCAGCATAAAAACGATTCTCGAAGCGTTCTATTACTCAATTTTCTCACACTTCAAATACATCTACGAATATAATTGAAATGAACACGATGATACAAGTTGAATAGCTTTTTTAAATTCACAACGGGATCTCGGGTCACAAGGAATGCCTTAGCACATAATATAAACAAGCTGAAGTTTTTTTTGATATCTTATTAAATTAAACATCGCTGACATCAATTTTAAGAAACGAAAGCAAGGCAGGCCTTTTGCAAACATGACAGAAATTGCTCGTTTTAATACTTTCTACCTGTAATTTCACTTTAACGTTGCAATATCTACATATTTTATAACATAAAGCATACTAAAAGGAGGGATGGTACTACCTTTCTCGTTAAGCAAAAGTGCTTTCTTTTGGAATGAAAGCTCATATCATGTTGCCGCGTCTTCATCGCCAAGAATCCTTGCTCCAAATTTCCCATAGGAAAGTGTCTTGTCATTCGCTTGGAACTCATCGTACGAATAAATAACGCACTTCCTTTTCCTGAAAAGACAAGCTACTTTATACATTATATATCACACAATAACATTGACTGCGTTATTATTCAGGAAACGCAAATATACTTCTGGTTTTGTCTGGAAAAATGACATATTTATGAACAAGCTTTCGCAGCATCGCAGCAATGTAAGATAGAATACCCATAGAACACTGGTATACAACTTGCCTTTTTTTGCCGGACGAACATGGAATAAAAATTCATACTCAAGTTTATTGACAAAGACAACGAGATAAAACGTGAAACAAGTATATTTGATGTCTAAACTAAAGAACGTGAACACACTTTTACAAGCTGTATAACTGCCAGTTATGTGGTATCATAACGTATCTCTGTTTTTATTGGTCTTGGTACACATTACTCTTGCAGCCAAGTCATTCATAAGAAAAATGTTAGCTATCGTCTACAAAAATAATCTTCCGGCAGCAGCAAAAACATCATCTTATTCATTCACTGAATATTTGATAAAGCCGTTAGTGAGTATATAGGTATTTATTGAGGAGAAGTGAGTACAATATTATGAACATAATGCCCTAAATAAGTGGAAAAAGTATTACCTACATCCACCCATCCCAAATGAAGATAATAGTTAGTCATAAAATTATGTGACACAAAATAATGAGGTGGTGTGTGTGTCAGGAAAGGAGGTCATTTATCCCTGTCTTATGGGCTATTCAATACCAAACACAAACGATACAAGAAAGGAAACTACCATTTCCTGACGGCTTATCTTTAATAGCTGTCGTTATCATTAATGCATAATGATGGTGATAAGAGGGTGTTAGATTGAGAGATTCAATGTGAACAAAGGGACAATGAACCATGTATACCTTATTTTTTCCTGGAACTATTATACTGCGTACGTTGATCGTTTGTGGGGATTAGATTTACGAAATGATACAATAAAATTTACTCGTAGTCCAGCAAACATAATATGTGTACTGAGTACTGACTGACCATATACTTTAGTAGAGCGGATGCTAATGGCAGATTTACGCACTACTTTCTCTTTCATTACACAATAAATAAATTATAATGGATTTTTTCTTTGTATTTTAATTACAGCCCGATGATATTCATGATCTCGTACAAAGTTGGAATAAATGAATGTGGGGACTGGACCGCACGTTGCGACGTAGTTGCAGGAGAAACTTTACCCGATATTTACACCATCTCGACAATCATTCTCCTGTTTCTAGTCCCCTTCTTCATTTTGCTGGTGACCTACGGAATGATTGCAAGGAAACTAACATCAGACCGGTCAGCTCTAAACGCAAAGAACGAGAACAACACGACTCACAAAGCAAGAAAACAAGTTGTTCTCATGTTGGGCACAGTCGTTTTCACATTTTTCCTCTGTCTCTTGCCGTTCCGAGTGCTCACTCTGTTTGTGCTCTTGGCTGACACTACATTCCTTAAAGAATATGAAGAAGCATACCAAAACTTTGTTTACTTTTCCCGCATCATGATCTACATAAATTCTGCACTCAACCCAATTCTTTACAATATCATGTCTTCAAAATTCCGGACCGGGTTTCTTAGACTGTGTAACCGAAACAGGAAGCACACTTTCACGCGGACAGGCACATTTATAACCAACACCACCACAACCAACTCCACAAACGCGTCCATCAACTTGGGTCATCAACCCGGAGGTAATAGTAATTTATATGTCAAGGGTAATGGCCACTGCAGTGGACACTATTCTCTGGGGCACAGTTCATCTCTTCACCACAAGAGGAATGGGTCCTCTCCATCTTCACGTCCAGATCTGCTGAAAACATTGATTCGAACTCACAGCAGTGCTTCAAGTACTGTCCTAGCCTCGGCATCAGCAACTACGTCTCCCGCACAATCCCTCCATTATTACAATAACCATCATCTCACTTCTGGGAATCATCCCCATTCAGGATCCAACGGACATGCCATTAGCAACCCTAACGGTTATGCTGGGGGCAAGAGAATACAGAACCACCTGAACTTCAACGGCCATCACATTGGAACAAATGGAATTTCAGGCAAAGCATCCAATCATACAACATCCTTTACTAACGGTGACAGCTGCATGATGAATGGTAAGAACATGACCGTGAAATCTGATTCTATCTATACTGCGTATCTTCCAGGATCCCGGAGTGAAACAGTTTTGTAAGAAAAACATGGTAATCCGACCAAGCATTATGCTTTGATGTAAAATACATAAAATGTCAAGCTGGTGACGTGCTTAATCTGGCGACATCAATATCATCGTATCATGAAACGAACGCGATCATCAGTATGGATGCATCATTCTTTCAGTATTTTTTTCTCATTCCAGAGCAAAAGCTACATTTGTAGGTTTATACAAAAAAAAAATATTATAGTGTAAGCTTTAATGTCATGTCGTGCTATATATGACCCAGTGGAGTGTAAAATATAATACAAATCAAAAAAACAGAGATTACAAAATAGGATGCTATGTTATTAGTATGATGATGATGACAGACAGTATCATACGGAGATAGGAAAAAAGTAATCTTTTTTCACATAAAAAGTAAAAGTGAGTGACAGTATTACATTTTCACACCATGGTTTTGCTTGCTTTTGTTATGGAGAAAATATGCTCATTTTAACTCATTCCCTCTGTAAATCGTTCAAGTAAAAAAATATGGTAGGGTTTAATACAAAAGGTAGGGCAGATGTGTATCTGTCGGTTTATACTTTGCTTTCACTGTGTTCTTCTGGGAAATGTGCACTTTACTTGTCCTACTTAATGATAAAATTTAAATTCAGCTTTAAATAATTTGTATGTTATAATACAAGTTATTAGGATAATATTATCATGAGGTGAATATATCCGTATACAATTCACATAACACATTATAATTCCTACGAATAGTTTCACATTTTTTACAAAATATAGTTCTGGTATCAATCTCATTTTTTTATCTGTGGTATACGTCTATAAAATGTGATAATTTTTACTTTTGGTTGTTTTGTGGAAAATAATTTAGGATTTGGCTAAACATGATAATCCTTTTAAACTGTCACTTATTTTCCTACGCCCACAAGGCTGACAAAAAGTAATGAGTTTTAAATCTGGAGGGAAATTACAATTTTTTTTCGTTTTTCTTGTGTTACTTGCATTGGTAGTAGTTTTTTTTAAAGTTCAAAGTAGGAAATTTGTACTATTATTGAGTCACCCTGATATAATATATGCTATTGACACATGTCTTGCGGTGAGTCGCGTATACGAGTAGGTATTATAGATTAATTGGCGCTATATATAAGTACCTTAATAGACATGCATACAATTTCGTGCTTATTGTTCGTTTCAAAACTTGTGATAATACGTAACAACGTCATTTAGTTTGCATAATTGGCTAAATTACTGAATCTTACGTAATGTATCAATGAATGGGCCTTGGGGAAATGTTCTGAATATCCTGAAAATGTCATATCAGAAAAATTATCAAAGTGACAGAAAATAGACGTGAAGGATGACCTGGTTCTGGTTGTGGTATAAAATTTCTATGAAAGATTTGTAATGTATGTACCTAAATTGTAAATTTATACGTTAGCTGTTAGTTAGGAGTTAGAATGCTCTTCGTATTGTTTAAAGTGAGTGGTTACAACATCATGATGAAAAAAGAAAATTGACTTACCCAATGAAATGATCAGGGCCACCATCCGTTTTTGACGAGACTGTCTATCAAACATTTTTTATATTAGTTATATATAAGTCACATTGTCTATGATTTTAATTTTACATGAATATACTTCAGAGCAGCCTTTTCGTAAATTGGAAACTCAATTTCATTTAGATAACAGATCAGCAATGCTTACATAAAATATTAGCTGTTCACTGTCCAGTAAGAATTCATGAAGCAGGGAAAATTTCACATCTGCAACTTTGTACTACAAAATTTGATTTTGTAGAAATAATATTTTCCTTTGATGATATAAAAATTGAATACTGTACCTAACATAAAATGGGCATATACATAGATTGCATGGTATATACAATATTATAAAATTTCGAGAACATTTACTTGGTTTGAGTACATAAACGGGATTCTATGCATGATTGACCGATGTGGCTATTGTCATCATCAAACATCAATTGCGGCACTTCCACGAAAACCTACATTCATTTAACCATTGTCATTTAGTCAAGCCCAACTCAATTGGCTTGGCATTACTATGTGCTAAGCCTTTGACACTACTACGATAAAAAGGGAAAGGACAGGATTTGTACCAAGTGGACAAGTGAGCACTACGGTTAAATTTTAGCATGGGACCTATCTGCGATGGAAAAAAATAGATAGGGAACTATAATGCTGAAAGGATTACATGAGCCAACATTCAAATAAAAGTGACGCATATGCGGATTTTAGCAAATTATAAAGGAGATGTAAATTGGGGGCATAGACATAGTATTTGGTCCATTCATAGTTATCATTTTTAACTGGTACTATTTAAAAAAAGTGTATTTTCAAAAATTAAGCAGTCAAAGAATTTGTGTTTAATATTAACAAAGGAATATGTACTTCTTTTGATCGTTGTCAAATAGCTTAGGCTTTGTTTCTTTTAAACTAACGTAAGTATGATTCAGAAAGGTATAAAATTGCAAAATGTACGACATGGAGAATTTAAAAATGGAGAACCCACCACTAAATTTGCGTCACAGCTGTCAGTAAATGGCTGTCTATTGTAAGATTATGTGATCTAAGCAGATAGTCGTAGTTTTTGCTTTTGATGTATTTTTAGAATCAAAGTAGAGATCCAGACAGTTGATAGTATAATTTTTATGCATTGTTAAATGTAGTCTTTATGCGAGTCTTTTTCATGAACAAACAAAAATCATAAAAAAAAGTTTAGGTTAATGCTTTGTATTGAACGACAGTATATATCAAACTTTCAAAATACATAAATACAACATAATTCACATTCACATAAGAAACAACTGTAAATTTGACAATTTTTATCATCTGTCTCGTTCTGTTTTAAAATTTAAGGAAGTGTAGCAGATCTCATTTTATATGTTTTATTACTGTAATTTTTAAGCAAATGTAAAAATGAACATAATCTCATGTGTGGGGAGAGGAGTTGAGTAGATACACGAGTAAAAACCTGATAATCGCTCCTGTCTCTATTTCCTTAAGTGACAAAGTATTACAAAAAGTTATATAATGTATAAGTGCGAAATGTCTAGAATAAGAAAAAAATGACCCATGGGTCCAACAAAGTATGTTTATATCATTTGTAATTTTCATAAAACAAGTCAACAAGAAAAAAAAACTTTCATGCATGCCACGGCCAGGATGAGCAAACTGCAAAAAATTAAAACCCGTCTTGTCGTCGAGTGCAAAAACTTACAATTGTCCATAAATACATATTGCGATATAATGTGTTTCAAACACAACTTCTCTGTAGTTAGAATGAATTAACTTGTATACTTCATTTAACTTTAAATCTAGGGGTTGGGTTTAGAACTGTCTAGAATTTTCGCACCGCTAGACTAGATCTGCTTATGTCACATAGAGAAAACAACCCAACACGTGTAACATGAGCTCTAGTTCATGTAACCAAACGATTCAATCAATTAAATTGTGCGTTATCGCTACTCTGGTATTACAAACACCCCCAAAGTAAACCCGGATTTGAAGTGATCTGGAGCATATTTAATTAAATACTAAATTTAAACAACCAGTTGTAATTTTAAAATCATGCATGTAAAAAAACATGAATAAAAGTATGGATGAATGAGTACATTTTGTTGATTAAATCGTAACAAAAAGTATTTTCATGTACCTGATTTTGAAAGCTGTTTACTGTCATTTACAGTCTACTTGCTACTGCGTGTGGGTGTGAGCTTGATTGATGCTGTTTTAATACTTAGTTAGTTGCAAGGTTTAGTAAAAAAATATTGTTTATTTATCATTAATTATGAATAATCAGTCGCTGGAAAAATAAAAATATGATTGCAAAAAAATACGAAAAAAATATACAGTAATTTTCTCGTCAAATATATGTGATTAGATATTTAAAATGTACGTTAAAAAATTATGGAATAGATAGAACTTGTGCATTCTCTTGTACATTCTAACACAACAAATACGTAAGCAATTTAAGGTTAAAGTTTTGTGACTCAATCAAATATAGAGTTTGGCTTTTTCAAGATTTAATGATTCCAAACATTTGTCGGTATTATGACTTGTTTACAAATTGTTATAAATATTATGAAGTGTAAAGTGTATTGATTTACGTCTCGAGTTGGTAGTTAGATAGTTCTAGTTTAAGAACATTTTTGTGAATATTTTAAGAATAATAAATATACGTCTTGTATGGAACAATGTTAATGTAATGAGTGGACTTATCGTATATTGATATTGATTTGATATTTACATATTTCTGTGAAATGTTAAATAAAACGTCACCTGTGTTGTTGATGTAATTTTTTGTCAATGTTATTATGAAAGCGCATATTATTTCAAGCATAGCATAACGTGCAAATTACGTGCAGGCCCACACGAGTTTGTCATTTATATGAATCATGAAGGACATTGGAATTCGCCGAACCTACATATTGCACAAAGGAAACAAAAACAGTTTTTGCAGTATTTTTTTTGTATCGAAGCACAATATATATTTCATTTCACCTGAATTATTGATGCATGCAATATTCATTTCAATTTTTTTCTCGAAAAGCAAGACCGATTTTTTACTTTTCAATTAGTAGCTACAGTAGGATGTTTTATCAAAATTTCAGATTGAATAACGAAATTCGAAACACACAAACCGAATTTCCGCATAATTTAGCCTAAGATCTCGTATCGTAATCAAGAAACAGTGCACTAGAACCTTAATAATGACAACCGACTACTTTCAAATGATAAAAACCAAAATTATGTGTATCGAATGTATGTGAATGCTAATATACTACGAAAAACATTCATGTACTAAAACAAGATGGAATACTCTACTCTACACCATACCAAGCATCTTAACACGTAATGTCATGCACCATACAATTGTACATTGCAAAATAATCAAATACGACAATATATGACATATCACATTGTGATGTGCAATAAGATTCAACAAATTTTTAAACAAGAATTGCAGCAGAATCCCGGGATGTGATGTAACCATATTTTCATTGTTATATATTTGGTACTCATTATGACCTACGATAACATGCCTTACTTCTTTACTACTTGCATAATATTTGATTTTGATTGCAATTTTTTACATGATAAGTTTCCCCATTTCATCGTAGTAAATTAATTTGTACAAGGCCAGCAAGTATTTTCAGTGCAGTGATGTAAGATGTATAATGTATATGCATAAATATAAATGTAATATTGTGACAAACTTCTCATTTTTGTTTCTTTGTTCTGCTCGTGAAAAAGGTAACGGCAAGTTATCGAAAATTTGAGCTTTAAAATAAATATCAATTCTTATAACCAAAAAATGGATAACCATACATTTATTTGTAAAATGAATGCTCTAGTAGTTTTTAATATGACGGGAATACAAGAAGGGAGTTTCAATCAACTGGAGAGATGCACTGGAGAGAGATAAATGATTCGTTTATTAACTTTAAATGAACGATGGGAACTAAGTACATTTTTTATTTGTGTTTTGCATTTGATTTGTAATATCTGTGTTATCTCACTTGCTGTGTCACGTATATAATATGTATATGAAAATGGATCAGTTTCTAGCCCCTGGATTATGTCACACATTGACAGTTTTGAAAGTATACCGGAAGATTATGAAACAACTACGATATTACACATGCATATATAATTTATCATTAGGCATACAGTTTCTATTGGGAAACAACTTTCAATTTAACAATAATTGTTTACCAATATATCAACTATATATTGATAGTTTAGAAAGGAATAGTTTCGATTTTAGGAGTCAATGTTGTAAGATAGTATTTATGTATGCAATTTGGAGGTGGAGTAACTTATAATTTTTGTGAGTCATCAGTAGAGGCTAGAACTGCACTACATGTTAGGTCTTGGAAATCTGTGTATTAGAGTGTTTTCTTGGTGTATTTAATTTGATTGTATGTATTATGGTGGAAACAATCAGCAAGTCACCAATGCGAATGGCACCTAATGATAAAACTCACCTATCTGATATAAATGTTGTTCTAATTATGCAACAACATCTTCTCTATTGAACCATATAGCAGTACTAAACAAATATTGCTTTCACATATGTATTGTGTACACCACACCCTAATACCTTTCACTACAAGTCACCTCTAAATTACCTGAAAATTCGTGGAAAACGCCATTACTAACTACCTATGATTAAAGAACTTCGATGGAGCTCCCTAATTACAAAATCCAACAGATCTCTTCAAGAAAGTAATTTAAACTTATATCTTTTCAAAGTATTCGTGTTATGTAATATATTTTTGCTTCAAAAAGTAAAAGATTTGGTATTTCTTAAAGCGGCACATGGCACATATAAATACTTGACATATTCTATTGCTAGGTCGAAGAGTTCAAAAACGAAAGTGTTAACAACCCAATGACAATAATAATTTTGAAATGCTTTCATTGTAATTTTACTTTCTACGTCAATTTTGAATAAGCTGAGGTAAGACTTTTACACGGATAGTTCGATGAACTTTCAACAAAATGGTACTTTCAGTGTACTAAGTCTCAACCAGTTTCGTTAAAACATCGTTTCATTTTCTATTTTAGTACTTGTTGATCAAAAAGTACCATACATTTGATTGAAACTGTGAAGAAATGTTACAACACAACAACAATCAACATCAGCAGTTTTTTCTTGACTTGTCATTCTTCTTATCTCCAGTCAAAGTTTTCAGGCTCGTGTGGGCAGACATCTACAAATGAAATACAATTATCATTATCATAAATTTTATTCGCAAAGAAAAAGTTAGATACCTATTTAATTACAAAATAGCGTTCACTGTCTGTCATAATTTTTTCTGATGAGCAAACATATTACGTATCTTACACCAAATTCTGGAGATAATTATTTCATAAATTTGAGACTTACTAGAATACGAAGCAAGAATTCGTCCCATCTCTTCTAATGATCATCAGGCTATATTATACAGTAAAAGAAAGTACGGAATTTAATATTGGCTTGTCAAGAGAAAACTACTTGATGCCTTGCTTGACATTTGGAAAATTAACGTATGCAAATTTTGTGGAAATGAAATGAGAGGCATGAAAGGTAGCTGAAGGGTGCTATCTTATGACTACGTGATCGCGAGCTTGAAGATATCCAATAGATAGAGATTGCATGAAGGAGTGGTTTACGCTTGTAGGTATTGAATAAATAACCGTTCATCATTGCAATTTGAAAAGTCATTTTTATCTTGCCTAGCCGTTGCCTATACGGATGTGTGAGTTGGCGACTTCAGGTTCTTAGTATAGAAATAGAAAGAAAAAAAATAGGAAGGAAAATGATTTTCTGATTATGTAAAAATGAAAGCAAAAGTATTTCTTCACGATTTTCAACTATACATCGCGTTATGTCAACAATTTATTCTTCTAGGCTATTATTACACTGTAGCTTTATTGCCATATGTCACTTTTTTCAGAGGACGTGGTAAGATGTTATTTTGCTGGTTTCAATATTTATGCAAGATTCACAGAACCATAAGCTGAAATACAGAAAAAGTTACTATACATGTTAGAAACAGTAGAAAGTTTTAACTGTGTACCAGTTTGTACCATGATTACACGTTTGCCGAAAAACGGATGTGGTTGTGGTGATACGCAAATTTTAACAAGTTAGCTTTTCATTGTTGGTTTTTGCTTTTCAAAAATTCTATATTTACTCGTAGCAGAGGTCGGTCATCGTCATCCTCTAAGACATCGGAATGTATATTTTATAAATCTGGCAATGGTGTGAATTACATGTCTTAACAATTTCGTGTATTATACTGTCTAAAGGGAAAATTTGAAAATACAAGCGATTTATCACAACTTTGATAGTGAAATGAATGATGCAATTTTTCCATACCACAACAGTAGCACCCATGCCATTTGCAGCATATGTGACAAAAGTGCCACAATGGTGTCACCAAAATAGAACAACACTCATCTTGTTAGACCAGCCAGGAAAATGTATATTAACAAATCGGTGACACATTTTGTCCTGATGCTGATTTTTTTACCAGGTCAAGCAAAATTTTCCACATATTATAGAGATATACAAACGTGCCCAAAAATTGTTCAGCAATTATAATACTAATATAAATTAAGGAAATGTTCTTCAGAGTAACATTGTTTGAGTGAATGATTGTAATGAATGGTGAAATTTTAATCGACCCGAAAGTATGAAAACGGCATGAAGCCGGAAAGAGTAGGTATAAAGCTAAACAAAAGTAAGTCAAGAGAGAAAAAAACTATCCTGAATTCATATCACATTAGCACGATCCCTACTTACTTTGAAAGGCTTCTTAGCAATTTTGTACGTGGTTCAAGAAACCCAGCAAGAAGCAGTAACCAAAAAGGAAATTGATGAACTTCCTTAAGTTGCCACCGTCAAATAAAAATGAAAGCTTGTAAATGTTGCAACCATGTGTGATAGAAGCTTTATTTTTAGTTTGCCCAAATTTTCTCTTCATTATCATTCTTTCAGTTTCTACACTCCTACGAAAAAAAAAGAAAACATCTTCTGTTAATACAAAAGTTTATGTTGGGACAAGACTTTGGCTCTAGATGAACAATGCTACAGAAAAGGAAATCAAAATAAGAAGTGAAAATCCTATGCTCCATCATATCCCTTTCCATTTAAACCATGTTAAGCTGAAGCGTTAAAGAGAAAAGTTTGAGAGGCAGGATACAAAAGGGGGAAAGTGAGAAAGTGTGATACTACTCAACTTGTGTGTATTATCTGAAATCCTCTGCTTCCTTTATGATAACAATAATACGATGTTCTCTTCTTTCTCTTTTCTCTAAATCAAGCTTTCACTTTTAATCAGTTTTTAGCTCCATTCAAGCCAGTTGAGTGAGTACTACTGACTTTCTTTTCTAGTGAAAGCATACTTAAACGTAAGTGCATTTATAGATGAAAGGATATGATAAGAAGAACGACAAAATAAGTGTGGTACGATCATGCAAAGACGCTATATAATGTAATGTTTCTTTAGCCAAAGTTCTGCATGACACGATACGTGAAAGCTTGAAGATATGAGAGAACGTGGAAGGATTCCTTAAGTTGGTTTTGCTTGTGGTCTGGTTTGGTTTAGTGACATTATCTATCATGCTGTTTATGTAATACATGTGTGCATGGCGTGTGGTTTTATTGTAAGTTAGAGTGAAAGGTGCAAAGTATTATTCAATTCTTTTTCATTCATAAATACATGTTCGTTCTTGAATTCGGATGAGAGAAAGAAAATTAATAATATTGTGGATTTACGCGGAATAATACTTGCTTACAAAAGTGTAAGCCTGGCTTAAGCATTTTAGGTAGTCATTTTATTTCTCAGTATGAAAGTACAAAAGTTGAGCAAAATGAAAACTTGTAAAATTGAAATAGGTATTTTCAGCAAAATTCTTCATAAGCGATTGTCTGTCTTGCTTTTAATGCATTGCCACTATTGTTTCTCAGACAGGCTACGCCCTTCTGTATAATAGTCCAGAGAAGTAGTTCTGCATCATTTGTTGTTGCTTCCGGAAAATTGCTGCAGGTGAATAACCAGAGTACACGGGAGGGCTGGGGACTATAACTGGGTTGGTTGGCGAGGAAAATAGCAACGTGGCGGTGTCGGTGTCAATTCCTTGGGAAATAGTGGCAAGATAGTCAGGATGTGGCCTTTCTGGGATAGAGGGTTTTAGACCAGGAATTTGAAAGTGTGGTTGTGTGTCAATAGGTTTGATTCCAAAATGAGAGTCTGGATCATTTTCAGGTAGAACTCCGATTTCGTCTCCAGCACCTGCATATGCCACTGCTGAAACTGGTTGGCTTGATGACTGTGATATGGGCCGCGCAACTTTGTTCACTATTTTAATAGGTTCAGTTGTTTCTTGGGAAGCTAATTGTTGTGCCACTTTAAGTACAGGTTCAGGTCCTGCTTCTTGGTCAGGTATAAGTACTGGCGTGGTTATTAAGTCAGCAACTGGTGCAGATACGACTACATCTGGTTTTGCCTTTTCTGTATCGGAACCGATGACATAAGTGGGAACACTGCTTACTTCAGAGACTAATGCGGGCGTCACAGGCGAAGTTGGATCAACTTTGGCTGGAAAATTGTCTAAGATTGTTTCTTTCGCAGTTAACTTTGGAATTTCCTCGGGTGGGCTTACGGAAGATAGATCGGGAACAACGCTACCTTGTGTGCCAACTAGAGGTACAATCGGATTATCAGCAGATGTATTTTTTTGATCACTCTCTGGGGCTTTGATGACGCTGGACAACTCCTTAATGGCTTCAACAACGTTATTATTTTCAGGCGTTAATGGAAGGACATCGTTTACTTTCACTGATTCCGGATTACGAGTTTGTACAATGACTGGGTTCAGGGTATCACTGCTAACGGCTTCAACAGGGTTGGCGAACTGCTTAGTAATCATTGGCACATTTGAGGGCGCTGTGTTTACAGAGTGGACATCATCAGTAACCACAGAGGGTACGTTCAAGATGCTGACATCAGAAGTTTCAGCAGGTGAACCGTTTGCGGGTTGTGCTGGGGTCACCTGAGAACCAATAATTGGTATTTCCACTGGTGTTACTTTTACTGATTCTACGATGGGGAGTTCTATTGGTACGACTTTCACTGATTCCACAATGGGCGTCTCCACTGGTAGAACTTTCACAGAATCGACAGTGGGAGTTTCTACTGGGACAATTTTGACAGACTCAATGATGGAAGCTTCAACTGGAACGATTTGTACAGGCTCAACAACGGACACCTCCACGGGAGCCACTTTAACTGATTCTACAATGGGGACTTCCACAGGAGGGACTCTTACTGACTCAACAACCGAAGCTTCAACAGGAGCAATTTTAATCGACTTAACAATAGGGACTTCAACCGGAGCAACTTTCTTCGGCTCAACAATGGGGAATTCAATGGAGACTGGATTGACTCTTGTATCAACAATTGGGACTTCCACGGGAGCGACTTTCACAGATTCAACAATGGGTGCTACTACTGGTGAGAATTCGGCTATTACCGGAGTTTGGACAGAAGGAGTAATTATATTACCATCGTTAGGAATTTCGTTAGATGGAACCCTTACTGAAGCAAGTTCTTGAATTTCCTCGGATGCTATTTTCGTAACCTCTGGAATGGGGACGGAAGCAACTTCATTTACCAGTGTAGCTCCTCCACTAGGTACTAAATCATTTTTGACGGGTGTTTTCACAACATCAGCGGGCACTGACTCCACTTTTGTGGTGTCTGCCACATTTGTAACATCTCGTACTAAGTTGGTAGGGTCAGTGGCTGCTGCTGATATGTCAGGAACATTCTTTATTTCTTCCTGTCTAACATCTTCATCTTGATGTAAAACAGCATCCTCACTCCCAACCAGAGACACAATTTTATTTTCAGGTTGAACAAGTACATCCTCCGATCTGTCAGAAGCTAAACGTGGCAGTTCCACTGAGTCATTACCTGATGATTTGCCCGCATTCAATGTACCTTCAGAAAAAAGTGTACCAACAGAGTTGCCCAACGGTATAGCTACTACCTCAATAGGTGATAAGAGAATGTTCTCAACATTTACGAACTCCTGCGAGAGCTTATTTTCTTGTGGAACAGCTACAACACGCTGCGATAAAACATCAACATGTTCATTTCCACTAGCAATACTTAGATCCCTCATCTCATCATCAACAATTGCAACTGGAACAACAATCGATCCATCACGACTTTCTTCCACGGCACTACCATCATTTTCATCATGAGAGCTTTCAGAATTTTGCACGGCGGTGGAAACAACTTCCGTGTTCCTGACAGCAGCAGTGCCGATATTGTCAGATGTTATTCCTCCTGACCCATCGTTGGGAGTAGGGATTGCATTAGTTATTGGAATCGGAATAGAAGATGTTTTATCAGAAAGCAGAAAAGTTGCATTATTATTACCTATTATCTTACTTTCTTTCAGGACAGTTGTTGGAGCGTGAAAAGTTGCTTGATTTGGAATAAGTTGTACTTTATCCCTTCCAATCTCGTCCTTTTCTCCTCCACCGCCAACAACTTTTTTTATAACATTTTCAACAAGATCCTCCTGATTTTCAACTAAAGTTAAACTTTGTTTCTTGTTGTGTCTTGTTTGATCCTCACTCTCAATACTTTCTCCGTTTAAGATGATCTCTGTCGGGTTTATTGCAGGCCTTACAACGTCAACTAAAATATTGGATTCTTCTGTTTGCAAAGGAAGTGGGACAGTGTTTGATACTACTTCCAAAGGATCTGCAATGTTGATGGGGTCCCGCACGGTTTCTTCAATTACAGCATTGTTTATACTTGTGATTGGCTTTGAAGATAATGATTGTTTTTGTGGGGTTGACAATGATACATGGTCAACTGGAATAGGGGTTAAAGACACTTTTGGGTCCGTGGGTGTGGGCAGTGTCCCTTTGATCTCTCCAGCTACTATTGGTAGAGCATTAATTACTGGCTCCCGAAATACTATATCAACTTGTGTCAAAGGACTGTTGGCCTTGATTTCATCTTGGGGGTCATTTTGATTGCTTTTTCGTGGTTCTGTGGTTCTAACCGCACTGTGGGTGGCTACCACAGCAGAACTAGTATTTTCCAAAAGTGGAGGCGTTGCCTCTGTTCCCACTGTCGTCGTTGGTGAAACGCGGAGACTGTCCACTCTTTCCGCTTCCACCGGAACAATCAAAACAGTATCAATGTTGGTGACTAATGGACTCTCCGCAGTCGGTGAGGAATTGGATGGCATTTCGACCGGTAAGAGTAGTGGCTCGTTGGTAATCTTTTCATTTTCAGAAACTACGTCGTTGCTCAGACTTTGAGTTTGGGTATTGAGCTCCGGATTTAAAAGTTGCTGGATTCCAGGAGAATCAATTCTTCTTTCTTTCATAAGAGTGTTGTCATGAAGTGGACTCTTTTGCGCAATGTTATGTTTGCTAACAGAAGGAAAAGCCCTCTCCTCACCCTGAAGAGTTTCTTTTGGCAAAGCTACAACTCCGACATTGCTACTTCTGTCCAAAAGTAATTCCAAGGTATTATTATGAAGTAATGTTGGAATTGCTGGCAAATCCGATTTGCTTATTTCCAAGTTATTCCCAGAATCGAGATTTACAACTGGACTTTGCTTGGAAGTTTCATGTGCAACGTTAAGGCTTTCATCGGCTTTCAGCTTTTCATCAGTTGAATCAATAACAAGCGTGCTTTTGTTTTCCAGATTAGCTATTTGCATTGGGATTGTAAGAGGTAGAGGAGGAGAATGAGAGTTGACAATGTTATCAACGATGCTTACAGTTCTCAATGGGCTGACCCTGGGCATGTACTTTTCCTCGTGGCTAATATTATTCTTTTCATTAGCAGTAGAGCCAGCATGTGTGCCAGATTTGTGGTCATTGCTCCTTTCCTGTTGTGCTTTCGTAATGGAAATGTTAGGTGAAATGACGCTGCTGCTGCTGTCTACGCCATTTAAGGGTAGTAGAGGAGTGGATAAAACAACTACTTTCTCCAGTGATTCACCGAGTCCTGCTGATGTTGTTGGGAGTGTGAAATTCGTTATATCACTGGCCAAGCTTATCTCATCATTTCGCTTTGAATGACTTTGATCGATCACCTCATCAGAGGCAATATTAGTAGTGTGTGTTGTGGGAGATGTTAGATGCGGAGATATTTCGTCATTCCATCGTCCTTCTTCACTTACAGGCTCAGAGCTCTCATCATCCTCTTCTAGCTCCTCAACATCGTCATCGAATTCATCGTATGGATTTTCCGTTCTAGCGGAACGTCCAAACACGGGGAAAAATTGGAATTCATCATATCCTGGAATAGATCTCTTTCGTCTGGTTATTAATGGCGATGGTGGTGGTTGTGGGGAAGTTACGTTTACAGTTGAGGTTTCATTTGGAGAGTTAATGCTACTCGGATCGGGAACTAACACGACTGTCTCAGATTCCTCTTCTGGGTTTACAGTCGTGGTCTCTTCATCATTATTATCGGTGTCATATTCAACAGGTAATGATGAAATTCCACTGGGTCTCAAAATTGGAAATCTTGTCGTTCCATCTATTTCAGGATGCGGCATTGGTAGTAGCGGCTCTACTTCAGTTGATGTTGAATTTACGAGGACAGGCGACTGTTCCAAATTTTGTTCATTTTCTACAGTTTCGTTCAAAATGACGCTTGCATTCCTTGTCAAATTAGGAGCTGATACTACCTGGGAAGTAGCCATAACTCGTGTTGCTGTAACACTTCCATTCACTTTTCTCAAACCACCAGCAATAAAGAAAATGGGTTTTACCTCAGAGATCTCAAAGTCCTTCATAATTTCTTGCATTTGGTCAATATCTTGACGTTCTGTCATTCGGATTAGACGGAGAGTAAATTTCTGTCCAAACATGCTCAGTTCCCGTAACATTCTATCAAGGAGACGTGTGAGTCGTTGTAAAACCTCGACGGGATTAGTTGGTGGTGGTGGGCGTGAAGTAGCATTATCTCTGACATTTGTTTCTGCCACTTCATCTTCACCAATACCATATCCTTCTACTGATCCTGTAGCCCTTTCGCTTGATTTATGTTGTTGATTCTCTTCAGAATCTAGTTGTATTGCTTCACCAACATTTTCATTTTCTCTTTCTACTTTCTCCGAATTATCCTTGGGTTGCCCCACATTTTCTAGCTGCGGTTGTTGCGGTGTGCTTCTTCTGCTTCTGTTCCTTCTTTGTAAAAACACATCTCTATTGACGAATCTATGGCTTGGGTCAGTAGCTCTACCTCTACCACCATCTTCATTGATATTCCGGAGCATGACTGGGATATTTTTATGTTCTGTCTCAAATTTTCTTCTCACGTATGGGAAAGGAATTCGATAAGGAAACTTGAACTGTAAACTGGCATTGCTTTCTTCCTGACCACCAGAAATATGCGATTCCTTGCTTTGATTTGTGACTGCTTTACTGTTAAACGCTGTTGCATTTTTGTCTACAGAAAGTCTTATTGTTGTCTTTGTTGCTTTGTTGTTGTCCTCGGAATCGCTCCTTGTATTCATGTTCTTTGAAGGGAGAAATCTCATCGTTTCCTTTTGATAGCTTTTCTTCGCACCATTTCGCTTAGCATTATCATTTTCTTTGCTATTCTGATTATGGCTTTGGTGGGTTAAAATTCTGTCAAAAGAGTGGTCTTTCTCTGCTGCATACATATTATGAGAACTTTCATGCATATCGTTTTCCCCGATATTAGTATAACTGGACATCAAATCTTTATGCAATGAATTTTGGAAAGATCCGTCCTCAGAATCAATACTGCCATACCCTTTCCTATCATCTTGTTCTTGAGCCGGAAATAAGTTTTCCTCTGAAAATATGGATAAAAATAAAGTATGCAATCATTCTATGTGTAGTTAAATCAAATAAAAAATAGCTACTGCCAAGAAGCTTTCAATAATAGTAAAAATGAAAGGTAAATATAATATTCAAGCATTATCTGAAGATGATGCCATGAAATCATGAAGTGTCATGTTTACTAAAGCTGTATATGAATAAGATTTTGAATATTTATCCAATATTGGAAAATAATGGCATGTGCTCAGGGTACTAGAATAACTTCTAGAATAACTAGTTATATTCTTTTACCCTGGCATGTGCTATGTAGTAATATTAATATATATGCATATGTGGAAAGCACACAATGTTAAGACGAATTCTGATCTGGTGAAGGGGAACGAATAGTAGAAGCGTCTCGTATAATTTATTGACAAAGATAGAAGTTGACGTTTGACAGCGGCGTAATAAACACTAATCATCTTCCGAACCTCCTGCTTGTTAACTTGAAGAATCTTTTATTATGATAATGAAATAGTGAGAAATTGGTAGTCACCCGAGAGCTGAGGCAACATTATTTCGTCCATGAGTGACAGCGCAAACACTATTGCATTGTCGCCTTCCTGTGGTAGTAGGTATATTACGAAATGTACTTGAAACGACCTTTAGCTGTTTCTGTGCTCGAATTCCAGACTTGTAGCTTTATTAAATTGCCACAAGCAAACAAGACTACATCATATAGCCAAAAAATGTAATGTAAATATCTGATATTCAGTATTATTAAAAGAGACAAGCACGAACGGAAGGTATAGTCCTAGTGCACCATATTGAGTGAAATCGAGTCAAGATCAGCAGATTAATGAGTTTTCTCCAAGCTACTTGATGAGAATAATGATAGACCGAAAACGTTTATAAATCCGACACTTATTGTTTGAGCAGTGTGACTACCCAATATTATCATACAGGGAGTAAAGAATTAAAGGGTACAATCTATACGAGTGTGGTTTTTATATCAGTTTTTGTATAGGCTATTCTTATATTATTATCAAAGATGATGATGTTCGTCATTATCATGTAGGCACGTTGTTATTGTAGCTTATATATTTGAAGTGTAAGTTCAAACATAATGGTATGTTGACGATCCTAGAAGCTCGGTGCTTTCTTTACTGACCCACCATTATCTGAAATCAAGTCTACTGTATACAAAGGAGATAATTGTTTGGTACGCTCTTGGCTTTGCTCTTCAAATTATGAGACAAAGGCGATGAAAATGAGTTCAAGATGGTGTGATTGTTGATGACTTAGATGACTGTCAATACCACCTATATTTCTATTAACAATGAGTGATAATAGGGATATCATTCAGAGTATAGTATAACAGTACTTTTGTTATTTCGCTTGCACAATAGAAGTACTAAACTTTGTATTAAACCAAAAAAGAAGAAGATCGCTCCTCATCTTCTCAGAAAATGTGTATAGAAACCTAAGTGTGTACTTCTTAGTAGCTCAGGAAGGAAAACAATAAACATCTAGACATACGTCAATTTCTAGACATAGATATCTTATAAATCTAATGATCACACGGACACTCTCCTCGTGCTTTCCTCCTAATTGCTAAACAAATACACATCCATTTACGGATAACATGGAAATTGGTTTTTTAAAGCCTTTGGCACTGAAATGCTTTCGTCATCGCACGACTTAACAAGAAAAAAATACTCTAAAAGCATGCGTGGTTTAGTCGTCAATGAATTTCCACAAATTCCTTTCTAAAAATGACATTACTTTTTCTTACGTCTTCAAGTAAAGTTATATTTTAACTTATAAAGAAAGCCTAGTTGAGGTTCTTAATTTCAGAGAAATTGTGAACAAATCGATAATAGTCGTTTGAAGAATAATGTATCATCATTTTAGTGTATGAGTTAATTTAAGCTACTATCCTGGTGTGCCTAAAAGTTTTCTTTATGTATCATATCATGTTTCATGAAACAGAAATTTTGTGGACAACCAAGTAGCGACACACACGTACCCAATTTGCGTGGTTGGAAGTAGTCATGTAATTTGCGTAGAACCAACCAACAAAACTAAAATTGATCGTTGGTGAACGTGACTCCTACCATAAACAAATGCCGAGTAAACTTGTAACAAATTTTCCATTTACACTCCTATAGACATTTGTACAAGGTGTCGTTTAGATGACATGACATGTTTACTTACTTGAGAAAACGAATAAGTGCTCGATTTCGCAAAAGGTTCAACTTTTTCATGCAAAACAGGCTATCACGTCACCTCAGCTCAATATTGTCACAAAATTTGGAGAAAGTTAAAGCTATGAAAAATGTTTATAGATGATATTGAACTGGAATTTGAAACAAACACTGATGCAGAGGTTGAACTGACAGAAGGACATGACAGATTTAGGTCGTAGATACGTAGATGTGTGTACGTATGTTATGCCAAAATTACATTGAGCTAAGCTTAAATATATGCATTCAGCGACATGCCACGAGTATGACAAATGACATCTCAAAATGATTCAATACCCAATACTCTACTTATCTACAGCGTCTTTGAAGACCAATAAGCTCATTGGAGTAATTGTACACAAACAAATCGGATTCTTCTGAGCAAACCGATTAAATGTATTTTATGATGAAAGTGATCAATATCAAAACCATGTTTAAAAAAGTTTTTTTTTTGTTTGCATGCATTATAGCTCTTTTGAAATAAATTCAGATTACAAAAAAATGAGAAATGAACAACAAGAAACATTATTGAATGCTTGCTGAATGAATGCTGAATTCATTTTGAATATAAGAACATCAGCACAGCCTCTCATCTTCAAAGCAGAATTGTATTAGATGATTAAAGTTCTAAATAAAATGACACATGTCAAATAAATGCGAGGATCGCAAGCGGAGATGAAAAATTAGTTTGATCATCCCACACATGATATAGTTTAAGTAAAACTCCCAGCACGAGCAAATAAATGTCAAACAAAAGGTTTTGCAATTTTTTTAAAAGTCTAGACTTGATCATACATGCATATAAAATGAAGAGAAAAAAACGTTCTTGTCATTTTTGTTCGGTCCGAAAACAAATATGTATAAAAAGGACATGTTACCTGAAAAGAAGTTGGCGAACTCTCTATCATCGGTCTCAACATTGTCAAGGTCCCACGAGGATAGAGATTCTTCACGAGCCCCAAATGGGGAGTTGGGGTTCAATGGAAAAATGGTTGATGCGAGTACATGGTCTTGTAACATCACCAGGAGGAAAACTGTGGAGGTTGCTCCAAGAGAGACCCAGAGTTTCTGTTTTGGAACAAAAGTACAAGGATTGTCAACAAAATTGTGGATAAAATTAAATATAATATATATATATAATAATATACTTTGTTGTTCACTCAAAGTTAAATATAAACAAAACAGCTAAAGCTGTCACAGATTTTATTTAACTTTTTTTTTGATTCTATCAAATATAATTTTGTAATTACAATGCACACCAACAAGAGTCAGAAAAAGTCAAGAAGAGTAGAGAAAGAATACCAGCATGCAGCAGGATAAAAAGAAAACGACATAATTAATTTAAATTAATCCTTTGAAAATGTTTGCGGAAGAATTCAAATCTAAACTCAACTATGTAGTTCTTAATTTACAATGTACACACATATTATAAGAAAAAGGTAAAGGAACTTACAATCTCAGGTCTCCCCATTTCAACAAGTTTTTGTTGAAAAGTTGACTACACACCAAAAATAATGACAATGGATAAACTTTTTTTTATTTGTAACAAACGAGGAAATAACAATGTTTTGGTTCTAGAAAGCAAACTGTAGAATCACTTGTTCATTTCTAAACCAAAGACAGAAAAATACTGCGTATTTTTTTCCTTCTTCTTCACAAGCAAAATCTCTTTTGAAAAACTTTTCTCACAAATCAGGCCATAAGGTGTCTATTAACGAGACCCACAAGAGTTTTCCTAATAATACAATTTTTTACTTTGTGCATTACAGGAATTACGGCTTTGTAAAGTAGGGGGTGAGTAGGATTCACTCTCAATTCTTGAATTAGTGTGCATTTCAATCCCGGAAAAGATGCTGTTCTCTGCCTGCAAATAATGGCCGGTCAGGTACGTGTACGATCTCTTTTTTTACGATTTAATTTGATCAAGTAAAGGAATTCGAGGTCAGAGGCCTTTTCTACTTGTGCTTAAACGTATCCATTTCCCTTTTTATTGACCCAAAGAAAAATATCTACCTCAGCATTCTGGAAAGTCCCAAAGTCCAACCAAAGTGTAGTAGGTCTCCAGTGCTTGCTTTCAACGCATTATTATTATAAGTTTGCTAAAAAAATGTTTAGGTAGCCTCCTGGAATCAGGTATGAGCATCCAGAAAAAACAGATTTATTTTTTCTGAATACCTTCTAACTGTTCATTGTTGACATAAAAATAGTTGGGTAGCTTTTTCCAAGTAGTTTTCAGAGAGACAAAGATGGGTACAAAAGTTTATTATGCCTACTCCAAATAATATTGCATCTCTCAATGTGCATAATCCCGTAAACCGTTTATGATGCACTCTGCATATGAACCATCGATAAAACCAAATGTCATTTTTACAAACAAAAAATCCTACCTATGTAAAAAGAGAGAATAGGTAATCCCAAAAAAGGTACCATGTTTTTTTCTGGAATAAAGAAAGAGAGAGTGACATAAGTATACATGAATGCATCTGAGTACTTTATGGGTATCAAGGCACAACTACAAAGAATTGTATTATCCCTTGTCACGAAAGATCGTACATGAAACTTTTTAGTTGCATGCATCATGCATTATGTTGTAGGATTCACTTTCATGTATTCTGTGACAAGTGTTAAGGGTCCTGCTGGGGATTCCAACAGCATTTTTCTTTCGTTTTACCTTGAGATGTCAGCGGTCCTTTTTTACTAAATTGAACAAAAATAAAAAAGAATGTTTTCATGGTAGAGCTAAGTCTTTTTTTTCGTGATAGACATAATATGTAAGTTAAGCTTGCAAACAAAAAGTATATTACCTACCACAAATCGAATACAAAAGGATATTCGTGGTAAAATGAAATAATTACGTTTCTGATGTTGTAAAACATAAAGCATGCAAGCTTGCAGACAATAATTTCAGTGAATCTTTAGCAATATCGTCTAGTAATAAAACAATTGCTTTCTCTTTTTCAACACACCTGAGGTAATACAATTGATAACTAAAATATACACACTTTAACTTCTCTGTAATATACTTCCTGGAAATACCTGCTTTAGGCAGGCAGTAATGTTCATGTTGTGGCCGATGATGATGCAATATCTATGTACATGTTGATTAATACGAGCATTATGTAATCCGCCAGTCTATAGTGGTAGTTGTTTTTAAATTAGTTACTGGAGCTGCATGT